>OVBE01012647.1:0-13240 GCA_900406425.1 Iberis pinnata
GGTTTGGGCTTGAATCCTGTAAAACAGCTAGAACTCCGATGAGTACAACTTGCAAATTATCTCGAGATGACAAATGAGAAGATGTAGACCATAAGCTTTATAGAGGAATGATTGGAAATATGTTGTATCTAACAGCAAGCAGGCCAGATATATGCTTAAGTGTGGGGGTTTGTGCAAGATATTAGGCAAAACCAAAAGTGTCACATTTGCATGCTGTCAAGCGAATCATCAAATATATCAAAGGATCAACTGATCTGGGTATTTACTACACCAAGGACACCAACAGTAATCTTGTTGGGTATTGTGATGCAGATTGGGCTGGCAGTCTAGATGACAGACGCAGTACAAGCGTAGGTTGTTTCTTTCTGGGTAATAATCTGATAGCTTGGCAGAGTAAGAAACAGAACTGTGTGTCATTGTCCACAGCTAAAGCAGAGTACATTGCAATGGGTAGCTATTGTACTCAACTGTTGTAGATGAAGTAGATGGCGAGTGACTATGGTATTCATACAGATTCGATGCTGGTTCATTGTGACAATCAAAGTGCCATCAACATAGCCAAAAATCCAGTACAACATTCACGAACCAAACATATTGACATCAGACACCATTTCATTCGTGAGTTAATTGAATATAAACTTATTATGGTTGAACATATGGGAACATATTTTCAGCTTGCATACATGTTTACGAAACCACTTGATTTTAATCAATTTATTAACCTTCGAAAGGCCATAGGAGTTTGTGAACTTTGATTGGCAGAGACTATGGTTGAGATAAACGGTCAAACGGGGCATACAGTACATCAGGGAGATTATTTCGATATGTCTTAGTAGCTAAAAAAGAGCTGCCTGTCATACCGTCTGAAACAGACAGTACTAGTATGGTGTATAACCAAGGAAGTCAAAGAGCTGATCACCCAGTAAGCATAAATGAGCAAAAAAAAAGAAAAAAGAAAAAAGAAAAAAGAAAAAAGGGGTGTTAATGTCTGAACTTGAGAAGTCAAGTGATGGTTCAGACAGACATGTATACAACTGCATGGTTTATACACATCGGGGTTGAAAACTGTTTCTGTCAAGGATAAAGGTATGTCGGTGCGAAAGACTAGTCAGCTACACTTGTGTACAAGTGTGTTCTGCTGACCAAGATCTAAAAATTCTCGCTTAATCAGGTTACAAATTTCTGCGTGTCACTGTTTTTTTTTTCTAAACGAAGATACTCATGCTTTATGAAAAGAAAATTCTTGGTTGTTTGTTGATTATCTTTTCCTATATGTTCCCCATCGATAGTATCTGATCACTGGTTGTGGATGTGAGTCTCAATGTGTTTCAGGTTGTGATGTGTCTGTCTCAATGGCTGTCAANATTGTGATGTGTCTGTTTCAATGGCTGTCAAGATGATTAATGTGGGCTTAATTGTATCTAATGGATTGGTATTGGGTTGTAGTTCTGATTGAAGTCGTAAGCTCACCAGTTTTGGCTCTGAAATGCCATGTGAACACATGAAATACCTGTTAATGTGTTTGGTTGTTTGGTCATCAATCTCTTTTCTGTGACTTCACACTTCTAGATTGTTGTATGTCGTGCCTGGTTATTGCTCTGATTGGTGGACACAATGGTTCCATAAGTCTAGAATACGCTTCATGTTTGTACATGATTACTCACGCTGCCAAGATATGTTTGTGTGTCATTGACGACTGGAGGTCACTTTACCACAGACAATTCATTATGTGTTGTGCTGTACCACCCAGCATAAATTCATTTCATCCTCTGTTTTTGACTCAATATTGTCAGTCAAGCAGGGGGAGATCACACTCAATGCTGGTTGGTCACTGTCAGATTAGGACCAGATCATAGTCAATGCTGGTTGATTCTTGTTTCAGGGGGAGCAGTGTCATTTTATGGGGTGATCGTGAGTGCTTGATTGACAAACTCAGTCAAAAAGGGGGAGATTGAAGATGCAAAAGAATTAAAGGATAAATCAAGTAAGAAAAAAGGTGTTGGTGAAAAGGAAATGCAAATAATGATTAAAGAGAATGGAAGAAAAGGAAAAAGGAGATATGAGAATTAACTTGAAGGAAGGAAAAAAAAATGGAAACTAAAAGAAAAAGGAAGAAAGGCAATATGGAAAGAGGGATGTGATGTACTTAGAGTTTGAACTAAGTATATAAAGAGGTGAAGAGGCGAGAAAAAATTTAAGCCTTTGAGCCGACTTTTGTGAGAGTTAAAGTTTAGAGAGAAAAGGTTGTTGTGTCTGTAAGGTCGATCAAACAGAGAGAAAGTGTGTGTGTTGTTAAGAGAAACTGAATCAGCGTAGAAGAAAAAGCTGTATTTGAGTTTGTCTTAATAAAGAAAAAGTTTTAAAGAAGATCTGTTTGTTGTAATTGTCTGTTGCTTTTTCAACGGCAACTCTTTAACCAAGTAGAAACCACTAGATTACGGTCTTTCAATTAATAAGTCTATCATTTATTTCAGATGTATGAGCAAGAGATGTTTGATATGGCCGGACTTGTGAGAGAACTTCTAGGGAAGAGCTTCTCTTTCTTCTAATAAATTTTTAATACTAACTATCAAAACCCTTAAGGCTGATTTAAGGGTCAAGTAGTGGATTTGTTTCCTTCAAGGGACATCTTAGACTTAACTCTTAAACAAACTGATATCATTGGTGTAATAAATCTATTATTCTCAAAGTCGACGTACATGAACTATGTTTATCTATACAAATAAGCATAGATATGGGGTAGGTTATGAAAGGATAAATTGTTGTTTAAGTAATATACAGACGTTCCAAAAATGAACATGAGATCATTATGTTATAACAGTTTTGAATCTAAATATTATATATAATATTGAATTTGAGAAAGAATGTTAATCACCAATTTTTGGTTCAGAAAAACGTATCAATCAAACAACATATATAAAGTATAGTAAACTGGTTTTAAAATCATGGTTTTTTGTTATATTTATATTTAATTGTTTGCAAATTTGGTTTTTATATTATATTTAGTTCAAATTCATGTCCCAATTTAAAAAATTGTGTTCAATTTAGATTGAAATCAAACTAAATCTATGATTTTCTATAATTTACAAAACATAATTCTTAAGGTAACAAATCGATTTACCAAAATATATGAAATCAAATGCAGTTCAATGTTTTTAATAAGTTCTTGCAAATAACTAAATCATAAACTGTGCACAAAAAAAAACTAAATCATAAACTATATACACAAATTTAAAAATTTTCAATATTGCTTTTTCGATTTTACTATAAATTCTCTTATAATTAAATATTAGTGAAAACTGAAAACTTCATAATTTATAGAGGTATTAATTAACCAATAAATTAATAAATATAGTTTATCTTTAATATATATACTTTTAATATATGTATTTCAAATGATTATCTAATAATGAATCTAAATGTATCCACTACTCACAATGACACACACACAAACTAAAAATCATAAATTGAGTGGTTGGTAGTAGCACACTAGACTATCCATATAAATACAGTTCTAAATACATTAACAAATAATTACACATAAAATAAAAATGATCATGTTTAAACTTGTTCAAAAATTTGGATGCAAATGGAAACAATATGTCAAAGTTAAGATAGAATTCAACATACTTACAATCTTACATACTATAAACAGCATTGAAACCGTATTATAGTAATATTATCTTACTTATATATACATCAAATTACATTGTTAATTAATGATATTCTTGAGATCATATATATATATATAGAAGTATTATAAAAATTATTCTTTTCCATTTATGTCACTTTATCGTAAAATTAGATACATGTTTTCTCTTCTCAAGATTTTCTCTCGACTCTCCCACAAACTAGACCTCAGATTTGGTTTCCACGGACTTGTAGAGAGAGTGTGTGGCGGCGAGCTCAACCCTTCTGTTCAAGCCACAACCAACACACCGTGATCTCTGGGCTCGTCGGCGAGAGGCAGGACCGGCGAGCTCGTCCATCGAACATTCTTCCCCGTCGCTACGTCAATCCTCCATTCTTCTTCTTCGAGCAATCTTACGAAGCTTTTTGTGAAGGAAAGAAAAAGCGTCCCGGCGATGATTTCCGATCAGATGGTCCACGACGGTGAAGCGTGGACGTCGGTGCAAAGAGATCGGGGATTTCAAGGTGGTTACGAATTTCAAATAGGAAGGCAAAGGGGTTTGTCCCTCTCTCAGCGGTTGTGCGGGATCCAAAACCACCACGATGAAATTTTCTCTCAAGTCGGACGGCGTGGAATCCGGTTCCCTTATCACTGGAAAACTAACCTCAACTTTCTTCTCTGGCCGTCTCCTCCTTTGTCCAGTCTCGTCCTCCTTTTCATCACCGAAATGCTTTGTGACGGTGGTAGTAGTCCGCCTCAGATGTTCACCGCTAGGTCGTCGTCCACGGTGAAGTCCACAGTTCAGTCGGCAACGCGACTGTGAGTAGGGTTCTCCTGCTCCATTAGAATTTTTTGGGGCTAAATTTGGTTTTGCGGATCAGATTTGGGCTTATTAAGCTCATTCTGATTTTGTTAGTTTTTGAGTTTTGTTAGATTGATTTGATACTGAGACTTAAGAATGTAATTTGGAATTAAATCTGGTTTTAATAAAATATATCAAAAAAAAAAACTTATGTCACTCTTACATATTGTTTAATTTGGAACCGATAAATTTATTCTATATCTTTTTTTTTATCAATTTATGAAATATTAATTTATATATTTTCTATATTTTAGATTGGTTTTTGTTATATTTGGAGTTATTTTACATTTTGTTAAAAAAATTGAAAGTTAAAGAACCCACAAAGAAATGGAAGTTATTTTCAATTGGTTTTATAGTAAAGTTAAGATTTTCCACAAAATAATCTACTTATCTCAAATAATTTTTGGGATATCGGTCCAATATCTATTATGTTTATAAAAGCAAAAAAAGAATTGGAGAAAAAAGAAGAGTAGTTAATTTGGCAAATTGAGATAAAGAAAATGAGAGATTAGTTCACGCATGACGCATCAAATTAAAAAGAAAAAGAAACTGAAAGAACCAATGGTTGAGGAGACACAACTATTCGCGGAGACACGGAGCCGTTCTCACCCATCACCTCGGAATCTCCTTCTCTCTCCTCATCACCAACCAGTCAACAACCCGACTCATGACTCTACTCAAGTATCGTATCGTGTTTGTGTTTGCCTATATATATGGTCGTCTCTCTTCTTCTTCCTCCAAACATCGAATCTCTCTCGAAAGCATATCTTTATCTTGTCAAATTTCATGCGAATAACATCAAACCAAAAGAAGTAAAAAAAATACAGTAATTATTAACTTTTTATCTGACATGAGTTGCAATGGTTGTCGAGTTCTCCGGAAAGGTTGCAGCGAAAATTGCATCCTCCGTCCTTGTCTTCAGTGGATCGATTCCCCCGAGGCTCAGGGTCACGCCACCGTCTTCGTCGCTAAATTCTTCGGCCGTGCCGGTCTCATGTCCTTCATCTCCGCCGTACCGGAATCTCAATGTCCTGGTAATTTTAATTAACCCAACTTCTCCATATCTCAGGTTACTTTGTCTTAATCTGCGTCATTTACAGCTTTGTTCCAGTCCTTGCTCTACGAAGCTTGTGGAAGAACTGTAAATCCTGTAAATGGCGCCGTCGGGTTGTTGTGGACGGGGAACTGGAATCTCTGTCAAGCGGCGGTTGAGACGGTTCTACGCGGCGGTTCTTTGAGGCCGATCCCTGAGCTTCTTTCCCATGCCGGCGGATTCGCAGGGTTTCCGTCTCCTACTTCCGACGAAGCATCCGAGATCTACACGGAAACGTTGAATCTCCAACAAGATGACTCCGGTGAACGGAATATCTATCATCACTGCCGATTTTCAAGCTCCAGATCCAGATCCAGATCCAGATCGACAGCTTCTCCGCCCAATCGGAAACGACTAGCCTCAGAACAACAACAAAAACTAATCCCGAACTTTTTTATTAAAACGGAAGAATCGGGACGACCGGAAACACCGTCGATGTACTCGGAGGAAACCGTTACGACTATGTCGTTTCAAGATAACACCGTCGGTGAACCGTACGTACGCGGAGGAGGAGAAACGGCAAAGTTGCTTAAGCTTTTTGTCTAAACGCCGTCGTTTCTAGTTACGGTGGGGTTAATAATGTAACTTCGTGTAACTTTTTTTTGCTCTCATTTTGAGAAATGTTGAACATCGGCAAATTACGTGGTTTTTTTTTCTACTCTTACTAATGAAAAATTTACACTAATTAATTTAGAAATTAATGATAAATCGTCGGTGGTGTACCAGTGTACTATTTTTTTTCGTAATCATCATTTCCATTTAATTTTGATTTAGAAGACTGTATGGTAAATGATAACAATTGCTATAAATTTTCTTTTTGGTTTTTCTTTTTGAGCAATAACAATAATTATTATAATCACATTTGAAGTCAACATATACATAATGCATACACATCTTCCAAAATACAAACGTAACAAACCACCGACCAGTTCTTCATCTCCAACATATTTCGATTTTTTAAGGACCAACATGTTGTATTTACATATGATATAAATAGTACACAACTTGACATTTTGATAATCATTACTGTTTTATTTTATTTTATCATAACTGTATTAAACCGTTGAATCCTAATGTGATTATCATACAACAGATTTAAGAGGGAAAATGCAGAAATGAATTTGTTATTTTTTTTAATGAAATGTTAAAATGATATAAATGAGCTAGAGTTTATTTACAAGGAACGACTGATATTTTACATAAACCGCAAAATGGAAGAAGTCTAATCAGTTAGATATAGAGAAATAGAGAAAAGCGCGCTGTGCAATGGATATAAGGTTGTCTCGTTAAAACCTGTCATTAGAAAACCCTGTGGTACACAACTAATGACAGGAAAAAGAGTACAACCTTATATCCAGCGACGCCTGAGAGGGGAACATAAAGGAGGGAGGACGAGTCAGAGCTAGATGCTCGTGGTCCATCGCTGGCTAAGAGATGCATGAGGGGAGTGGTTATCATAACGTAAGCTTGTAAGGCGAAACGCAATTGTAAGATGAATGAGATTACGCAGCTGGTCCGATGAACGCCAATTTTGTCCATGAATGCGGTTGTTTCTTTCACGCCACAGGTGGTAAATGATTGTTTGTAGAGCAAGCTTGAGTAGAATGCGATCCGACAATGGTAAAGATCGGTGACTGAGAGAGCGTATTGTAGCTGTCCAGTCCGGGCTCGTGCGGTGTTGAAGGAATGGGAAAACCAGGGACCTCCATACGGTGTAAGAGAAAGGACACGCGAAAAAGAGATGATCACGTGTTTCGTCTGGTTCACCACACAATGGGCAATGCTGCTAGTGACCCCATAAACGCATCCTTTTACCCGTCGATAACCTGTCTATCATAGCAAGCCAAGCAATAAATGCATAACGAGGAATAGCTTGGGATAACCAAATAAGAGATGACCACGGTTTGTTGGGATAATGTGTACGAATCTTGTGCCAAGTGGTTTTGGAGGTGAAATATGGTTTGTACTCATCATTCAGATGTCGCCATAGGGGAGTATCTTCGCCCGAGTTCGGCCTCGGCAATGGTAGAGTAAGAATCTGATCACGAATTCCTTGATACACCCCAACCCGAGAGATACGAATTCTCCAAGTGGTGTCCCCCACCGCATCAGAGACCGTGGCATTCCGAGGTATTCCTAGTTCCCGAATCCCTACTTCACCTGTAAGAGAAATCAGAGGACCGAGAAGAGACCAAGAGTCATACCAGAAAGAAGAACGGCAGCCGTCATTAACAGCATAACGGAAGAATTGGGTGGCTATCGGGCGTAGCTTGAGAAGCTTATGCCACATCCATGATCCACTCGCCGTCTCTCGGACCTCCCAGAATGTTGCATTTCGAAGGAGATACTGCTTTTTCCAATCACGCCAAAGGGATGAGGTGTTGGATAGGAGACGCCAGATAAGGGAAAGAGCAAACACCGTCGAGGTATCTTCGAGTCGCCGAATACCCAGTCCCCCTTCAGCTTTGGGCCTACAAACATCAGTCCAAGATAGCTTAGCCATATGGTGGTTAGTTGCCGTACCTGACCAGAGAAAATTACTGTAGAGGCTGTAAATCTCTCGAAGACACTTTTTTGGTAGTCAGAAAGCCGATTGCCAAAAGTTAACAGTGCTGAGAATGGTGGAATTAATCAACTGAAGACGTCCTGCAAAGGAGATAAGCTTTGACGACCAGGATGTGACGCGTGTGCGTTGAGCGTAGAGAGCCATCAGAGAAGATCAAGATGTCATCTGCAAAATAAAGGTGAGTCAATCCCGTGAGTGCACAACAAGGATGGTAACCAAAAAGATCAGAGGCAGCAACATTATTTAGCATTAAGGATAAGGCATTAGTAGCAATAACATATAGATAAGGGGATAGAGCACAGCCTTGTCTCATGCCTCTGCAACTGTGGAAGTATCCAGCAGGTTCCCCATTAACTACAATCGAGAAAGTAGATGTGGATAGACAGAGGTGGATCCAGTGAATGAATCTGTCCGGGAGGCCTATAACCTGCAAAACCAAAACTATGAAATGCCATTCAATAGTATCAAACGCCTTCGAGATATCTAGTTTAAGAGTGAAACAAGATGAAATGGATGGCTTGTGGTAGTCTTTAACGACTTCAGCGGCTAGTAAGATATTTTCAAGCAAAAGGCGGTCTTTAATGAAGGCACTCTGATTCGGCTCGATCGCTGCAGGGAGGCAAAACTTCTGGCGGTTTGCAAGAATCTTGGAGATGACTTTGTAGATTACATTGCAGCACGAGATAGGCCTATAATCTTTCATCATCTGAGGACTCACAACCTTTAGGATGAGAGCTACCAGAGTAGCATTGGTACCCGCAGGAAGAAACCCATAGAGGAAAAAAGACTGCACCGCTGTAGTGAAGTCACTGCCTACGATGGGCCAAGCCGCTTTGTAGAACTCGGACGTGTAACCATCTGGACTCGGAGCCTTGTTTGCCGGCATGAAGAACAGGGCAGCCTTTATTTCCGGTTCAAGAACCGGTGCTAAGAGGGCTGAGGTGATCTCCTGCGAACAACGAAAGGTTAGTAAAGTAGATAAAGAGGCAAAGGGAATAGGGGTAATAGCCTGGCGATCTTGTAAGAAATCCTTGAAATGTGAAACTGCGGCTGCTTTGATTTCCGAAGTGGTGCTGAGAATATCACCATTCGGAAGAACTAATCTCTTGATGTTGTTTCGCGAAGTCCTAGTGCCAGCAATACGATGAAAGAAAGCTGTGTTATGATCCCCCTCCTTTAGCCACTTAATCCTGGACTTTTGCTTGTACAACCGCTCCTCAGCTGATGCTAACGTACACCATTGGTGCGCTGCTACCTGCTCATCCGACGCGTTGGTGAGGGACTGGGTTTGCATTGGATTAAATGATCCAAGGCATGTTGAGTCCGAGTAGATAAGTCTCCAAATTGGGTGGAGTTGAGCGCAAGAAGGGGGGCTTTTAATGTTTTGAGCCTAGTTTGGAAGAGACGCAAAGCCAAACGTGAATGAAGCAAGGGTGCGCTGCCTAACCAATGGGACCTGAGAATATCAGAGAACGCAGCATCATCAATCCAAAAATTATTGAATTTAAAGGGTTTACGGTTAGGGGATTGAGGTGTAGTAATGTGGACGATACAACAGGCATGATCTGAGATGCCATTAGCTTCAAAAGCAGCATATGACTGGGGAAAAGAAGATGTCCAAGTAGTATTGATTAAGGCTCGATCGAGCTTTTTAGCAACAGGATTAGCGGATTGATGATTCGACCATGTGTACCGGGGCCCAATGTATTCCAAATCCGTTAGATCACATCCATCAATAAACCGTTGGAACTGATTCATCCCAAGCTGACGGGAATGAGATCCAAAGGTGGAATGATCTGATAGAGCTAGAACTTCATTGAAGTCACCCATAACCAGCCAAGGGATTGGACGGGATCCATAGAGAAGACGACTTTGGGCTAGAGCTGTCCAAAGCTGTATGCGTTCAACCTGAAAGTTTGAAGCATAAACACACGAGATTAGAAAAGTTTCACTAGTTTCAAGAGTAACTAGGACTGTGATGACTTGGGCAGTGATGAGAAGAGGAGTAACAACATCACCATCTTTCCACACCACCCAAATACGACCCAAAAGATTGTGAGAATAGTTATGAATACAGGTCCAGCCTAGGAGGACTGATTGAAGAACCGTAGGAAAATTTTCCGGCTGAACACGTGTTTCAAGAAGACAGCCGAAAAGAGGCTTTGAGGAAACAGCCCAGTGGCGGACCATCGTATGTTTCCAAGGATGGTTAAATTCTCTTGTGTTCCATGCAAAAAATGACATTACATTAGTGTCTCCGCAAGGAGACATGACTTGGTTTTTTTAGAGGGGCTTGCTTAGCAAGTTTGCGCGAGGCGAGAGTCGGGAGCGGTCCTTTAGGCTTAGCACAGTGAGGTTGTTTGGAGAGGGTGTTTGGTGCGTGAAGCTCCACAATAGGATCATCCTCGACATCCGATAGCTGCCCCTCTTCCTTGTCTTCCTGCGCGAAATTTTCATGATCATTAGATAGGACAGTAAATCGAGAGGGAGAAACATTGGAATTGAAGAGAGGAGGAGTAGAATTATGTTTCGGTGAAACATGAGAGAATCGAGCCCCTCGAACCCCCATAGCCCAAGCATCATCATCGTCTTTGTGAGTCTTGCTAGCCTCAAGATGGTGCGAGTCAGTTTGAACATCTGCGCCTGGACCCGGTCTGTTAGTAGGAGCCACCGTAGCTTCGGTAGCCTCGGTGGTATGGGTTACAATCTCCAAAGCCGGCGCCATTAGAGGAACCACATGAGCCTGATATCCAGCCCCTGTTTCGTCTTGTGAAAGCCCTGTACCTACATTAGAAATAACAACATTAGGAGAAGGTTGAACTTTAGCTAAATCATTAATAATTTGCGCAATGGGGTTCAAAGGCTGTTGAGTTGAGTCATTAATCCCAAGAATGGGAGAGCTTGATTGGTCTTTGAGTGGTGAGGAGATGGCTGATTGCAAAGATGAAGCATCGACATGAGTTACAAGTGGGTCCGCAGCAAGAGGAGATACACAAGTCTCGGTATGAGCAGGTGCAGTAGTGTCGAGTTTATCCTTTGTGCAGTCCAAAGCCCTGTGTCCCCAAGAATGACATGAGGTGCATCGAATTGGGAGCCATGGGTAGGAGACTAAGACAGGCTTAGCGATATCCTTAAGTTGAATTGTGGTGGTTAACGTCTTCTCCAAGTTAACAACCATCATAACCCCAGCTACATCTAAGCGCATACAGCGTTCGGTTGTTGGGTGCAACTTTTGGGCTTCACCAATGATGTCCTCGAGGTATTTAAGACCAGGGCGTGAAAATAGATGATCCGGAACAGATTTGAAATCAACCCAGAGAGGCATAGCTGTAAGATTTGGCTTTTGATGTACGCGAGATGGACTCCACTCCTGCACAACAAGTAGAACATCAGAGATATGCCAGTATTGCTTTCGCATTATGCTATTACGGAGAGGTAAGGAATCAATTTTAAAAAGAACTATGTCTTCTGTTATGAATTTGACGTCGATTTTGGATGATTTCCCATCCCGATTCCAGAGCCGATTGACGGTTGCATGGACTTTACCAATATGAGGAGCCGGTCCAATGAAAAAGCCAACTAAGAAGGAATTCCAAAGAGGTTGAGTATTGGTAGTGATTTCTTGGGGTAGCTCTGCTACTGCCGTGCCATTCTCAATGATGAAGTCGGGTCGAATTGAGTTCAATGTTTGTAAGTCTGAAGAAGAAACACGGGAAAACCACGCTTGTGAAGTGGTTTCGTTGTGACGTCGCGTACGAGACGACGAAGCTCCACCATCGCCACCTAGCTCACGAGTAGGATCACCGGAAGCTGTACCACCGTCCGGCAGTGGAAGCCGTGTCATGATTCGGCGCCGACGCCGGAGGAGAAGATGTAGCGTGCCAAAAAAGGAAACTCAGGATACCCTAAAATCGCTGTCAACAGAGCTTCGCTTGAATATGAAATATTTGATAACCATTCAATTTGTTTTTTTTTTATGATCAAAGAATACAATGTTTATACACAAACTAATTTATCAATTAACTTAATCTAAAGCTAACCAGACTAAACCAATGCCAAACTTATATATATTTGATATTCTTTTTCAAAATGGAGATGCTCATCTTGCTAAGAATGTCTTGGAATGGAAAAAACTAGCCATAGTGAGCATCTCTTCTCTCATAATATGGTATTCTATTTCTATTTGTTTGGATAAAATATCGGTTCAATTTCATGGAAATGTACTTTGGAAAAAGTAATTGCATTTTAGGTGACTTTATGCTTTTGGTGTACTTTAAGGAAGAAAATAGAAACTTTTGTGTCCATTATACCCTTATTTTTCTATATAATTACACTATACTATTTTCTCTCACATGACATGACATGTGTCACATGTTGACATTTGTATTTTTTTTAACCACCAATCTTTAAAAACCAATTACTTGATAATATATATATATATATATATATATAAAATAAAAATTATACCAAAATTTTTAACTTTTTATACTCTATAAATAGAAACTTATTTTGTTTGATTTGGACATAGGAAAAATAATAAATTTCATGACGTCTGTGTACACGACACTTTTGTGTACATGATGCTATTTATTCGATGTACACAATGATTATTCAGTCTGTATACAATGTCGTGTATCATTCAACATGTGTATAACGTCATGTACATGATGCTTGTGTGTACAACCTCACGTATTATGCAGCATACGTACACAATGTTCTGTACACAAGCATTGTGTACACATAATTGTGTATGTGATGGTACATGTTGCATGCTACATGACGTTGTACATAGACTGCATCATCATTGTGTATATCTAATAATTATACGTCCATTGTACACGGCATTGTACATAGACTGCATTATCATTTTGTACGACTGCATTATCATTGTGTACGCGACGCTATATACATGTTGCATTATACACGAAGTTGTACATAGACTGCATCATCATTGTGTACTTCGAATAATTAGCATCACATACACACAGCATCGTGTACACAAAGCGTCGTGTACACAGGGTCGGATCTGGGCACAGCGAGATGAAACATTCGCCTATAGCCCCCGTTTTTATGAGTTCAATCTCATAT
>OVBE01012648.1:0-13240 GCA_900406425.1 Iberis pinnata
TATCAAATTGTAATTTATTTTTATAGGTAAACAGTCGAGATATTTTTATAATAATATCACCAAAGTTTGGTGCTTACGATATTCTGATAAGCTTGAAGGTAATTCGATATGTATATCAATTATGTATGTAAAAAATATCAATTTGTTTCGTGTTTATATACATAATACCTACTAATTTTTATCATAATCTACGATAATTAATGATTTAATATGTTATATATCTTGATATTCACGTTTAGATTGTATATGAAATCGTATGATTTAAAATATAAATTTAGATATCAAAATTGATATATTTTTTGATAATTTAATTTTAAGTTTTTATTATATAATTATATTTGTTATTTACTTAATCTGATTATTACGTTTGTTTTGTAGGTTTATCGAAGAACACTTCTTTTGTTAGGCTGTATGTAGAATAATTTCATAATTTCGATTATTGTTAATTATGTTTTATCTTTTTATTTTCATATGATTTTTAGATTAGTTGTAAGTCGTATGTTTTTATATTTATGATTTTTATCAATCGAATTTGTTCTAATTTTATCTATCTATTCTGGATATTATTAAATATTTGTTATTTTTCGTACGGTTTGTATATTGGTTTTGTTATATATTTTCATGTTTTATGTTATCTTATTTATTAATAAAATTATATATAAATTAAATATTGGAATATGCGTTATTTTTAAAAATTATATTATTTACGATAATTATAACTACAATGATTTAAAATATATATTTTGATCTAAAATATTCATAAATAATTTAATTTGTGGTTTTGTATTATTTTTGTTAATATATTATGTAATTTATATTCTTTATATTCATATATATTTAAATTGTGAGTATAGTATTATAATCTATATGTATATTATTAAGTTTGTTATGTATTATTGTTATATTTATTTATGTATGTTATTTGCATTATACTTTTTATATAAACTCAAATTATATATAAATTAACTATTGGAATATGTGATATTCTTAAAAATTATATTATTTACGATAATTATAACTATAATGATTTAAAATATATATTTTGATCTAAAATATTCATAAACAATTTAATTTGTGATTTTGTATTATTTTTGTTAATATATTATGTAATTTATATTCTTTATATTTGTATATATTTAAATTGTGAGTATAGTATTATAATCTATATGTATATTATTAAGTTTGTTATGTATTATTGGTATATTTATTTATGTGTGTTATTTGCATTATACTTTTTATATAAACATAAATCTTTGATTGACTATTTTAAATTATTGTTAATCGTATTTTGGTTTATTTTTTCTATTTTATTTTGTGAATATAATTTATATTTATATAAAAATGATTATATAAAATGATCAATGTATTATTTATTGTATATAATCGATTTGAAATATAACTGCAAACCACTCATTTAATAGTATGTAAACCAAATTTTTAACCAAACTACAATTTAAAATATAATTTTCGATAGTTATGATATTTAAATATATTTAATTTTTTGATAAAATCGATGATGTATATAATTTTATTTAATGATGATAAATTTGTGTTTGTGATCGAAATGACTTACAACTATAAACCAGGTGTTTATATAATCTATTTTAATATTTAAAAATATTAGAATAATTATATCTTAGGTTATAATTATATTTGTATCGTAATTAATTATATTAATAATCGTATTATATATATATATATAATTTTTGGGTACATAATAATTGTTTATTTATAATTCTTATTATTTGTTTTAAAAGTTATCTTTAATATATTTTTAAAAACCATATTCAATAAAATCTCAAACTTCTTGTTAATACCAAAATAGTTTTTAGAGGAAAAAAAATGATTTTTTTTTTTCAATTCTAAACGCAAACAATCAACAACAAAAAATGCATTTAGGTTTGATAACACCAAGCTGGTTTGAATTCGATCTTTTTCTGATTTCTTAATAATGAAACCAATAATTTAATAAATGAATTTCGGTTTAGATTTGGTTAAAGTACTTCGGTTCATTTCAGATCTCATTTTTTTGTTACAACTTTTTAGCATATGAGTTTTTGGCAATCGCAGATATTCTCCGTAGATAGTTATCAATATTACATGCCATCATATATGAATGCTTTATGAAAATGACTTCGCTAAAATATAATACATAGTTATATAGAGATAAATAAATATATAATATTATTATATTGTTTGGTAATTATGGATTAATATTCAAAAAATATAACATATCTATATATTTTTTTTAACGAATCTTTGTTGGTAATAAAAATTGTAATATTATTTTATGATATTATTATTATGTATATAGTATGATTATTTATTCACGTAATATAGTGATTTATTAGTTTTAAAACATTCTTTGTATATATACAAAGATTGCCATAAGGTTAAAAATTAAACAAAAACAAAAAAATAAAAAATGGAAGATTAAAAGGGATAAATTTTTATGATTTTGCTCCGATGTCTTGATTTCTGTTCCTGAATATCACATAATTTAAACGAAATTGTTCGGATTCGAATGATAAACACGTGGACCTAATGAGAATTTAGGTTTGACCCGTTTTTTAATTGAAATATAGAACAATGATCCATCAGTTTTTGATGTTCTTCTAAGTGAACATCTGCCAAATTATTCTACAGTATTATATTTTTAAAGTAAATTTCAATGATTTATAATTTAAAGCAACAATGATCCATAACCTTAAGTATGTTTGAATATATTATCCAAAAATTACGTTTCCTTATAATATTAGTTATCGTTAATATAGTATATTAACTTTAATATTTTGTGTCAATTTGTTTTTTTTTTAAATAAATAAATAACCAATGTTTTTTGGTTGGTTGTTAATTTATTGAACCTTATTGCTTACGATTAATTATTTAACTAATGAGTCGAATAAATTAAATATATGTCCAATAGTTAGATTATTTAACAATATATTGATCAGTTTATTATATTTGTAAAATATCATAATATAATGTTATTAACTAATTTTTTTTTTAATGTAGTCAATACACAACGGAAATGATTTATATGTATATTATTTTATAATTTTTCAAAACAAAATTATATTTTTAATTTTGTTATGGAAAATCGAAACGACACATTACATTTTCCAAAAATATTAATTTTTAATTTAATCAGTGCAAATGAAACGGTTCATGTATAGGTTTTAATGTCATTACAAGTTTTTGTTCTTCCCTTATATATATATATATATATATATCGTATATTATCATTTGCAAAGTTAGAAATCAGTTTCGAAACCCTACCACAAACTAATTATTCAAATTTTGTAAATTTTTTTTCTTCTTCTATAATGGACTCAAAGATGAACGCACACCAATATAAGGGTATAGAAGAAGATCCTTCAAAAATTGCCGGTATGTCAACACAGAGAAAGTACAAGAACGTTATAAAGATGATGAAAATTCAGTTAGAAATGATGGAGGATCGTAAGGAAGTCAAAATTAGGAAAAATAAAATAGATTCAGCGATATCTATTTTGAAAAGGATCAAACATGATCCAAACTTTGATCTCGAAAAAGAATTGAGCAATCTCGAGAAGGAGAAGACATATGTTGATTATGAAATTGAACATACTCCTCTTTATGAAATTAACTATATAGAATGTGGTGTTGATTTTTTGAATTAGTAATTTTATGTAATTTTTTTCCATTAATAATATGTGTTTGATTTTGTAACCCATGACGTTTTTTTTTTATTATTATGCAAAAAGTAATAATAAAAGTTTAAATCCTCGCTCGATTCCTTTATTAAGTTGCGATTAGGTTGTTATGTGATAATCGTAAAAGTTTAAACATGTGTATACAATTATTTGATAATATATATATTTTTTAATGCGAAAATTTTATATTTGTATTCTATATTTCATATATTTACGAAGATATAGTTATTATAAATTGGATATTTTAAAAGAATAAAGTACAAATAATAATATAGATTCGTGATCTATTCACTAATTGTATGGAAATTAGTCGAAATATATTCTTTTATGTAGTTATTATTGTTGCATGCAATTAGTAATTAAAAGATTTTATAGTTATATTATAATTTAATATGGTTAAATATTATATAGAGTTTACGTGGAAAAATATTTTTTATCTGTTAAATAAATATAGTCTCGAATATAGTTTAAACGATTATATAAATTGTTATATATTTAAGGGGGGAAATAGTTAAATCGCAAAGTTATAAACCTGTGTATACAATTTGTAAAAAAAACTTTTTCGAGTATACAAAGTTATATATTTTTATTCTATATTTTATAGATTAATGGGAATACAATTATAATAAATTAGATATTTTGAAGGAATATAGTACACATAATACTATAGATTTCTTTGTCTAAAAAATAATAATAATATAGATTCGTGATATATTCACGAATTGTATGGAAAATAATCGAAATATCGTTTTGGTGTAGTTATTATTGTTGCATACAATTAATAATGATAAGATATTATCGTTATATTGAAATCTAAATTGTTTAAATATTATATAGATTTTACGTGAAAATCTATTTTAAATCGGTTAAAGATAGTCTCAAAGATAGTTTATATTTTATGTAAATTTTTATATATTTAAGGGGGAATATAGTTATTATCATTAAATGTTTTACGTGTCAATAAAATACACAATATTATATTCATGATCTATTCAATAGATGTATGGAAATATAACAGATATGTTATAGTTAATATGATATTTAAATATTTAGTTATTCGCATTTGCTTAACTAATTTTTAGTTATGATAAATAGTTTCATAAAACGATAAAACAAAAAATTTGTTTATAAATTTATATATTTTATATTTTAAAGATGTTAGCATTGATCATATTTATTGTTTAGTTTGGCATATAAAATATTACTATAACATTAATAAAATTATAAATATTAATTAAAATCTGATTGCTATATAATATTAATGAATTGTGAATATATAATTTATTAGTTTAGGTATAGTATATATAATCGTTAATATTATATATTTATATAAAATTTATAAAAAATTGGGTAGTACGACGATTTAACGTGAATTAATATATAGGTTAAATGTTCATATTTTTATATTATTAAGATAAGTATTAGTATTTTTATATATATATATATTAATTTAATAATATCATGATATATTCTAATCAGATATTTTTAATAATTTATATAACCTATGGATATTTTTGAATGTGTATAAAATCTTTTGAAAATTAATAAAAATATATTTTTGTCGTACTGTTTGTTATATAAATAATGTTTTAATACATATATATATATTAGTTCGTTCGTGTCTTATATAATGGGATAGCTGGTGCATAAATTTTAAAGCTTATTTATTCTAACTCTTATTAAATATAATACTTTCGATACAAATACTATTCAATTTCTTCATGTCTTATCTTCGTCGAAAACCTGCTTCGTTTGTTCTAATTGATGCGATTGATCTACATGTTGATATTTACAAGTTAAAGCTTTAGGTTATGAAGATATGGAGAAACTGGATTAATAACAAAATAACGTCTCTAGAATTTGTCTTCTTTGATGAAGTGGTTAGTATTTCAATAGAGTATTTATGTATTGTGTACTATTAATGTCTTTATGAAATATCGATTACTATATATATATATATATATATATATATATGTTGATTGTTTAATAAATTGAAGAAGATTTGGTTAAAAAATATGAAAAAGTTTAGAAGAGGGTCGTCAAATTATACTTAGCAATTTTCGTTTCGTTGATTATACTTCGGATTACAAGACAACTATTTTAACATATAAGATTGCGTTTTATCGTACAATCGTTGTAAAATCGTGTGAAGATTTTCCGGTTAATGTACCAAACAAATATCTTGTGAACTTTTCTGATGTTTTATCTAGGAAATTGGACCTGACTATTTTGATAGGTAATATTTAATTACGTAAAAATGTATTATATGAATTGTTTATTTACTGATG
This sequence comes from Iberis pinnata, assembly GCA_900406425.1. Taxonomy (NCBI): domain Eukaryota; kingdom Viridiplantae; phylum Streptophyta; class Magnoliopsida; order Brassicales; family Brassicaceae; genus Iberis; species Iberis pinnata. The sequence goes on from OVBE01012648.1 coordinate 5,984, forward strand.
TATATATTATTTAAATTTTATTTGTAATTTACATATACAGATGTTATCGGTCAAGTTATTGGCGTTGGTCCGTTAGAAGTTATTCAAACTAAAGGCATACCTAATTCAAAAATTAATGTCTATTTGCGTGATTTATCGTAAGTTTTGATGTTATGTTATTAGTTTATTATTATTATATTAACATCGTTTTTGAGATAATATATTTTTTTTTAAACAGTGATATTCGATTGACTTGCACGTTATGGGGGTGATTATGCAAAAAAATTTTCTTCTCAGGTTAATAATAATAAAGAACAGGTTGTTGTATGTGTTATCAATTTAGCATGCGTTAAAGATTGGAGACACAATATAAGTATATCAAATACGTTCAATTCCTCTCGAATATTAATAAATCCAAAAATTGGAGAAGTTGATGAATTTAGATCATTGTAAGTTTTTTTATTTATTATTACATATTTTTTAGTTTTACATTCTTTTATATAATAGATGTATGCAGTTGATATGTTGAAATTGTATATTTTTTATACAAGGTTACCACGTGATGGTGTAGTTATTTCACAATATAACGAGAGTAATGTTGTTAGTGCACAAACTATTTTTTTGGTTGATGAATTTTTTGTTAATAATACAAAGAAGACCGTTTCAGATATCATTCAAACTACCCACATATTTATGTATATACGTTAATATATATGAAATTTATTTGTTTATAGTGTTTTAATTTGTTTGATTTTATTTAGATTGGAAATTATGTCACACTTGCGACCATTGGTTCTATTGATACAATTGGAAGTGGTCCTAAATGGTATTACATATCATGCAAAAATGTGACAAAAAGTTCAACCATGTGAAGACGTGTCTGGATATGATGGTCCACCGCTTTATTTTTGTTCTATTTGTGATAAAGAAGTGTCAAATGTTGTTGCAAGATATATTTTACTTATAATATGTTATTAGTTATTTTCATAATATTATATGATAACATTTAGGTTGATAACTACATGTATTGTGTTATAACTAATTTTGATATTATATTTTTACGATTTTTAAAATTTTGTGTATTGCGTATATATTAAAATGTAATTAATTTTTGTACACAAGTATCGAATTATTTTCTCGGTGTTAGACATAAACGGTGGAGAAGCCAAGTTCATCATATTTGATAGTGTTGCTGAAACTTTTTTACAACGACCAGCTGCTGAATTAGCTGACGAAGTTGCTCAAGTAATCGTAAAATTTGTTAATGAAAGAATTAATTAATAATTAAATATCTATATTGTTCTATATAATATAGCAATGCAGTTATACTCTCCATGAAGATCCATCAGTTTTGCCTTCTTCCTTGTGTGATTTGATTGGAAAGGATTTATTATTTAAAATTGGAGTTTCTTCTAATACCTTGAAAAGTAGACGTCCTATATACATTATTGACCTGATTTGCAATGACAAGGATATGATCGAAAAATTCTCTTATGAATTATCGGTACAGTTATATTTTTGGTTTAATTTCGATTGTTCATATATAAAATATTAACATTAATTATTTCTATATATTTAAAATGTTCCAGGTAAAAGTTGAAAAATCAAAGAGGAAATTTTCACGTATTGAAGACGAAGATAGGGAAGCTAATGGTGATTTTAAAAAATTTAAATAAGTTTCTTTTAATAATTGAATAATTATCTTTGTGTTATTTTTTTCCGATTAATACATTAAGTTATTTTATTTCAGTTAATTGTTATTATTGATTTATCGCATATGCATTGGTGTGACTTACTATTATCTATATTCAAAATTAAATATTGATTTTATATTTAGTTGCAATAATATTATATGAATATTAATATATATAAAACTATTACAAGTTCATATGTCATATTACATTTTATTATCTCAAATCGCCAGTAATAAATTTTAATAAATTTATATTGATAAATTTTACCAATTTAGTATATTAAGTATATTATTTATTATATCAAAATTATATGGTAAATAATATAAACTATTGCTATAATATAGTTCTTAATATATTTTTATATTTGATTATAACCATTGTTTTATTCATATTAATTATCACAATTATTATTTTTGATTATGTTATGTTTTATTAAAAATATTAATGCCTTATTTATTGTTTCGATGTGATAAGTTACTACCAACTACACAATTACTTATCTACTTAACAAATTTAATTTATATCACTCAATATAAATAACAAAAATATTTTATCTTTACAACAACTACTCGACGATTATCTTAAGAAAAATAGCATCTATCTTATCTATTTTTTTTTAATTCTCATGTATTCGGATAATATTAATGTTAAATAATATTAATAAGCATGTTCATATATAACAACATACCGATAATATATTATTATTTAACAATATGTTAAAATTTTATGGTTTTAAAATAGATTGTTTACGAAATCGGTAATCGTTATTAATTTTTGAATATAGATATAGATTATTACTATCTAGAGTTTGAATATATAATTACCTCATTAACTAAAAATGTTTGTATTTTATTAATGATCCGAAATCTAATTTATAAATTATCTCGATCGACTCAAAAGATTGATGATTTTGGATTTTACAGATTATATAATATTAAAAAATTAATTCCGATTCACAAGCATAAACATACCAGAATTTTGATTGTATTTTATACTAAAATATTTAAATTATAGTAAAATATATAAATTATAGATATTTAATGATTTTATTGAGTCTTGATTATGTTTAGTCTTCTAATTATTATATATCTTCTATTTATTCGATAAAGTTTAAATTATCATTAGTCTTATCTTTATATTTTTATTCTATATCTTATAATTATATAAATATATTTTTTATTATTCTCTGTCTATATAAAGACGTTATTATTTTGTTCTCTTACATCGATTTTAATAAAGCGTTCTCATAATCTCATAACGAACGTATCTTTATGAAACTCTATAATATTATATCCGATTTATAATATTTTTTATATGCTATTAGTGTACATAAATACCACCATCTGCTTTTTATTATTTTCGTATGTTGTGTGTATTGTATAGGGTTATATTATTTTTGTGAATTGTTAATGATTTTCGTAAGATTTTAAATTATTATTATTTTTTTTTATTATATGCGTTTGAAATTTCTTTGTGTATTGTTATTATGATTTGACTAGCCATAAAAGCCATTATTTCACATGTGTGATCGCTAAGTTTTCAATTTGTTTTTTTATTTTTTTCATCATTGTATAGTATTTTCTGACATCAATTTTTATTTTGAATTTATTTGTAGAATTATGAAGGATAAACGATTGTCATATGCTCGGCAACCATCTAAAAACTTGTGTATTGCTCCTAAACGTATGTTAATTGTAATTATATGTTAATATTGTTGTCTTATTGTTTTATTATTCATGCTTACACTATGATATTTATATGGTGTATTCGATATATTGTAAATTATTGAGTTTTTAACAGGTCCTATATCAAAGAAAGAATTCTATGCACCTGCTCCACCTGCACGTCGATTCGTGTATATTCCAAATTTAAGAAGACAAAGGTTTCAAGATGCAAGAAAAAGGCGTATGTTAATCCTAAAGGACCGAAGAGAAAAGCTGTATGATGATATAATTGGTAAGTAATTTTTATGTAAATATATGTTATAATTATTTGTGTATATTTATGTGATATTTAAATTATATTAAATTATTATTTATATAATATTTGGGTTACGTATAATTTTGTTCTTAAACGATATTTAATTGTGATATGTTAGAAGGATTATCTAATGCTCAAATTAAAGTCAAGGAGTTGATTTGCTTTGTTGCGAGCGGTTTCGACCGTGAAGATGAAGCTAATAGCATCAATAGTAAACACAATGATGTTGAAGTAATTGTTTATGAACCTAATAAATTTATGGGGATATCAAAATCAGGTAATTCGTTTTTGATACTTACAAAATTGGCTTAGTTTATATTTTTATATATTATTCATGTTATTTATTTATGGAAGCTGTTAATTGTTTTCTATAAGTTATTTTGGCGATGGAGATTCTGTGTTTATGTGTGTGAATTGTGATGCTTATATGTGGTATGAAGAGAAATCTAATAAAAAAGCTCTAAATACGCAACCATTATTCACATTATGTTGTCATGAAGGAAAAGTTAGCCTTCCTAAATTGAAAGCTCCACAAAAAACGTTGTTATCTCTTTTATATAACAACACTGAAGATGATTGCAAACATTTTAGAGAATTTATACGAGCGTATAATATGATGTTTTCTTTTACGTCTTTGGGTGGTAAAGTAAACCATCATGTGAATGACGGAAAAGGTCCTTATATGTTTCAATCATGCGGTGAAAATTATCATTTGATGGGTGATTTGCTACCTGGTTCGGATCAAGATCCGGCTTTTTTACAATTTTACATATACAATACTATAAACGAAACGTCGAATATGATTAAAGCTTATGGGTAAATATTTAGCAGTTTATCATTAATATCAAAACTTTAACATCGCAAATATTTTTTTAATAATGATTGGATGATGTAACCTTTTTTTGTTCTCTTTGCAGAAAGACCAGTAAAAAAGATAAAATAAAGACGTCTATAGTTACTTATTATTTTGTTTTAAATTATCTAGATAAAATAAAAACTTTTTATGTTTTTTTATATTTACTTATTATTATTTTGTTTTAAATTATCTAGATTAACAATTTGACTTTTATATTTATGTGTATATTTTTATGATGAACATAAAACCAATCTTATCGAATGCATGCCTACATACGAATTGCAAGTATTAAAAAATATAAATAAAATAATTATTTATTAATAAATTAGGATAATTGAAATAAAACCAAAATCGAATTTGAAAACTATTAAACCAAATATATGATAAGAATTGTGATTTTAATCATGATTTAGCTGCAGGTTCCTCATGATAGGAATTTGACAAACACATATATAAATTAATTTATATAAGAATAAAAATTATCATAACAAATTATTAGTAACTAAATCATAATCGGTTTTTCTTACTTGTTATTTTTTTTCGATTGGTTAATTTGAAAACCAATTACAAAAAAATAAATAAATTAAATCATAAAATTGTTGGAACTTTAATTTTAACAATGACTAACTATCACTTTTCCGGTGAATATTCCGGCAACGTCGTTGCCCGGACTTAACGGATTATGAGCCCATTGGAAAGTTTGTAGCTTGGGCTACAAAATGGACTATTCATGTGTTAAAATTAAAGTCATATATGAGATTTGTGAGGTCAAAGTATGATGGTTGAGATAGGAAAAGTCAACAAATTCATTTAAATAAGCATGAGTAAATAAACTCATTCTCATTGATTAAGCAAGTAATTACATGTGCTGGTTGTGTTTATATACAATCTGTCAAAATAAGATGGCCAACCAGATAACCGAAAATAATAAGAAAGAAATGTAAATGTTGGTTTATATATACCAACTCACAAACTCTAATATGAAATCTATAAAATATACTATATAGACTAATAGTTCCCCTCAAGATGGAACAAACATATTGAGTAAACCCATCTTACTTACCAAATTCTTGAACAAGGCAGGATACAAAGGCTTTGTAAATGGATCAGCAAGCTACAAAGATGATTTCACATGAAGCAAGATGAACAAACCTGCAAGCAGCCTTTCACGCACACTATAACAATATGTTTCAATATGTTTTGTACGCTCATGAAACACTGAATTTTGAGCAATATGAATGGTTGTAGTATTGTCACAGATCAACAAAGTAGGCTTGGCTAAAGGAATATGCAATTCAGCAAGAAAGTTAGTGAGCCATACCAATTCATCACTGACCAAAGAGAGACTGCGGTATTCTACCTCTGCAGAAGATTTAGAAACCACTTGTTGTTTCTTTGATTTCCAAGAGATTAGAGAAGTACCTAGAAAGATGCAGTAGCCTGAAGTGGATCTGTGTATATCTTGACAGGAAGCCCAATCCGCATATGCATAAGCCTGAAGTTGAAGAGTGGCAGTAGAAGAATAGAACAAGCCCTGTCCCAGAGTCCCTTTGATGTAGTGCAAAATATTCAGAACAACCTGATAATGACCATGCCATGGAGTTGAGGAGTATTGACTCAACTTATTCATTGCATAAGTAATATCAGGACGAGTTATCTGTAAATACATCAAGCGACCAATTAGACGTCTGTAAGATTCAGCATCCACCAAATCATCACCAGAATCCTGAGAAAACTTAAGATGAGGATCCATGGGAATGGAAGAAGGCTTGCAACCCAGTAAACCTGTCTCCTCAAGCAAGTCAAGAGCATACTTGCGTTGGTAGACATGTATACCAGAGGCTGATCTAGCAATCTCCAATCCTAAAAAATACTTAAGAGTACCCAAGTCACGAAGTTTAAAATGAGATTGTAACTGAGCAATCAAAGTAGTAATAGTGGAAGGATCATTGCAGATGATGACAATGTCATCTACATAAACCATAAAACACAAGAAGAGACCATCAATGATACGCAGAAAACAAGTATGATAAGAACCTGTTTGAGTCAAACCAAGACCCTTGAGAGTAGTGGAAAACTTGAGGAACCATTGACGAAAGGCTTGCTTAAGCCCATATAAAGATTTATGCAACTTGCAGACAGCATTAGCAGGCAAGTTGTCCCCCTGTCTAGATGCATAACCTGGAGGAAGCTTTATATAAATCTCCTCAGCCAAGTCACCATTGAGAAAGGCATTGGAAATATCCAACTGATGAAGAGACAGATTATAAATGGCTGAAGCTGCAAGAAGAAGTTTGACAGTAGTTATCTTAAAAACACGTGAAAAAGTTTCTGTGTAGTCAACACCTTCCTGTTGAGTATAACTTTTGGCAACAAGCCTGGCTTTATGCCTCTCAACACTTCCATCAGAATTCAGCTTGGTCTTAAAAACCCATTTGCAACCAATGGCTGTTTAGAAGGAGGCAAGGAAACAACTGACCATGTATCAGTATCTTCAAGAGCAGTTAGTTCCACATCCATAGCATCACACCAAACCTTAGATTTCTTTGCCTCAGTAAAGGTTTTTGGTTCATGTGTTTGATCAAAAGAAGAGAGGAAAGAAAGATAAGGAGAGGAAAGCCTGTCAAAAGAAATGAACTGAGACAGAGGATGAAAAGTTGACGATTCTGCAGAATAGTAGTAATAATCTTAAAGGTGACGAGGTTTCTTAATCCTCTTGGTAGAAGTAGTGACTGGAACTGCATCAAC
>OVBE01012649.1:0-13238 GCA_900406425.1 Iberis pinnata
CACCTAGAACGGAATTAGATGTTGGGGCACCTAGAACGGAATTAGATGTTGGGGCAGTTACGGTTCAAATGGTTAATGATGTTTAGAGAGAAAACATAGAGACGGCTCAGGTTTCTTATGAAGAACCAAACTTAGAAGCACTGCAGTTTTTTGATATGTTAGTCGCAACGAATCGGCCATTATATAGTGGATGTAGAGATGGTCATAGCGAATCGGCCATTATATAGTGGATGTAGAGATGGTCATTCGCCTTTATCATCTGCTAGTAGGTTGATGGGTATAAAGACGGATTATAACTTGCCTGAGGATGCAGTTGACGCAAAAGCGAAGATGATGAGGGATATCTTGCCAGAGGATAACAATGCTCTAGAATCATATTACGAGATACAAAAACTTGTGTCGGGACTTGGATTTCTTTACCAGGTTATAGACGTGTGCATCGACAACTGTATGATTTATTGGAGACGTGATGATACCCGGACTCGGTGGCGATAATGTCGAAAACCAAGGTATAAAGATGCACGCGGTAGAGTTTCAGTACCATACAAGAGGATGTGGTATTCGCCACTAACAAATAGGTTGAAGAGGTTGTATCAATCTGCGAGAACATCTGCTGCAATGAGATGGCATGCGAAGCATAGATTTGATGGAGAGATTACACATCCTTCTGATGTAGAAGCTTGGCGTCATTTTTAGGCTACATATCCGAATTTTGCAAGCGAGACACGGAATGTCTATCTCGGATTAAGTACAGATGGTTTCAGCCCATTTGGGAAGCATGGTAGACAATATTCTCTATGGCCGGTCATCGTCACACCTTATAATTTTCCGCCATTATTGTGTATGAACCGAGTGTTTCTATTTCTCTCTGTTCTTGTACCAGGGCCCGAACATCCAAAATGATCGCTTGATGTGTTTCTGCAACCATTGATATATGAGTTGCATATGTTATGGGATTATGGAGAATAGGCGTATGACGTGTCTTTACAACATAATTTTAAGATGTGTGCGGTTCTTATGTGGACTATAAGCGATTTCCCAACGTATGGGATGCTATCTGGATGGACAACACATGGGAAACTAGGTTGTCCATATTGTAACGACAACATTGATTCCTTCCAGTTGAAGAATGGACGGAAAAATTGTTGGTTTGATTGTCATAGACGGTTTTTACCCCCCGACTCATCCATATCGTCAATCTACTTCATTATTCACAAAGAAGAAATGTGTTGACGGTCCACCGCGAACGCCGATCAACCGTAGATGCCGATTGAGCAGTTACTGCTCCAACCGGGACAAAACCGGTTGTCTTTTCTGGATTCCTCTTGTAGGGACGGTACAACGTTGTTTCCCGCCTCAGAAAACGGGATCACGAAGTGCATCACGAGACTGATGACAACCTTCTATGCCATCCCTACCCGAGGTTGAAAGATATGCCTCCGGATGATCGCGCATATTGTTATTACTGCTTCTCGGTAAGAATCTTATTTTCTATGCGTCTTTTTGGAAATTTTTAAGTCAAATTAGAAGTACCTAACTTTAAATTTATGCATTTTTTAGCTTAAATACAACTGGAGCCCTGCGATGACGCCGATAGTGAAGAAGGAATTCAAGAGTAAGGCATGCAGAGTCTTCAGCACCCATATCTACTCCTGGAAGGATACATGGTTGAAGGAAGGGAAGCAACATTCGCAGATGCCCGATGGACTCCTACAAGACTACATCACCTACTGGGGTGAGTCAGGGACGCAAGGGTTGTCCGTCAAAAATCGGGGCAACCGATTGAGCGAACTTGAGGGGAAGGGGATCGCTACGACGAACTCTGGTGCGAGGAGTTTATTCACCCGAGGGGAAGATATGGTATGTATGACTTTAAATACTATTTTTTAAATTTCATACAACTTTAAAATTTAACCTTTTAATTGTTAAACATGATCCGACGCCGCTCGAGATTATAGAGGATCTCTACACCAACAAGAAGACCGGCCAGATTCAAGATAAGCTTGCTCGGGAGTTGGTCGAAACGTCTAAAAACGTTTCAAGGAGATCCGCAAGTCTACTCAGTTGACACCGGATGACGAGATCCCCTTGGAGACGCAGTATAGCTTTGTCTCTGAGGTAAGTAAAATTTAAATTAAATTACATACTACTATAAATTTTCTATACTAATACAATGTTTTTTTTTTGTTTCAGGAGACGAAGAAGTCGAAGGGCCGCTATTACGGGTTTTGAAACATGGCTGGTTACTTCTTTCCTGGATCGGGATCCCGACATCAAATGGATCCTAGTAGGGATGAGGAGATGAGGAGGAAGGACGAGGAGTTGGCGGCCGTCAAGCAACAGATGGCCGAGATGAGGGCGGTCCAAGAGGAGCACGACGCCGAAATGAGACAGATTAGGGAAGAGCAACTAAGGATGAAAGCTGAGATGCAACAGAAGATGGACGCGTTTATGCAACAGAAGATGGACGTGTTTATGCAATATATGTCGCAACAGTACGGCGGTGGCGGTTCTTGAAAACGTTTTTTGTTTTTGACTATTTTAGAATCTGAGAATATTTGCATTCTAATTTTTTGAATATGTGCATTTTAATTTTATGAATATTTTACATTTTTATTTTATCAATATTTTAGATTTTAATTTTATTTACATTTTAAAATTTAATTTCTAATTATTCAAATAAAAAATAATTCCAAATTAAAAATTAATTAAAAAACTGTTTTTAAAAAATCTCTTACGGGTTTAGTGACGGGTTATTACTGACGAATTTATTGACGGATGTTAAAATGATGAAACAAAACCGTCAAAAATTCCGTCAGTAATAACCAGTCACTAAATCCTTCAGAAATTTTTGACGAATTTAGTGACAGATTCAGTGACGAATTTGTATTACTGACCATTTAGAACTGACGGGATTTATCCGTCANTTTATTGATGGGTGTTAAACTGATGAAGCAAAACCGTCAATAAATTCGTCAGTAATAACCCGTCACTATATTAGTCCAAAATTTCTGACGGATTTAGTGACAGATTCAGTGACGAATTTGTATTACTGACCATTTAGAACTGACGGGTTTTATCCGTCAGTTTCCCGTCAATTCAGGACATTTCTTATGGATTTATGACGGATATGCCCCTCAAAATGCCCGTGTTTTTTTGTAGTGCAAACACGATATATTCACATTCATTATATATAATGTTCTTTAAAAATATTACTATCATTTTATAAAATTTGAAGTGATTTATATATAAATAAAATATATAACATTATTTTAAACACAAAAAAATTTTAAAATTACAACATTGAAGTAATGATTTCAAAGAAAAGAAAACATTAAATCCATAGTTACCAAAAATATCTTAAGTAGTTATTTTCTAATGATTTTTTAGAGTTTTTTTAATATAATTTCTTAGTTAAAAGTATAAATATTCAAATATTATATTTTTGATAAAACTACAAAAAATTTTAAAAAATCAGACAGATTTTCTTAATTCACCTTGAATATTTAATATATAAAAATACAAGTGGCAAAGAACGAACCATGTCGGTTGAGTCGATAAAGTCGGCCTATTAATATTTAGGCCCACTCGATCGAGTTCTACTACAAGGACCTAGCTACATCCAATGACTCAGACATAATACAAACAAAGACTTTCTTTAGACGTAGACGTAGTTGCTTTCTCTATACAATAAGCTGATTTAGACAGACGAATAAAAATGCTTAGAAATCGCTACGCCTCGTTACGCCCAAAGTATCAATCCCACAGCCGAGCTGAGTCTGAAAGTGATGAATATCAGATACAGTGTGATCAGACCAATCCCCATCACTTTGTTCGGTCTCATCCCGTTGCGTGGAAGCATCACAAGAGCCCATATCAATCCAAATATGACAAACCCTAGCGTGTAGAACAAGCTATTATCCTTTGGGATCATGTAAGTCTCTGGGCTCTTCGACCAAGCCCCTAGAAGCATTGACATACCTAACCCAACAAGCGTGTTGAACATTGGGCCTGCGTAGCAACCCGATAACGCGATTTGTATGCCATCTCCACCGTTCATCGACAATGCAATGTTCGACACTAAGTCACCCATTGAGTTTCCCCAAGCTAGTACAGTTAGACCGAGAATTGACGGGTTGATTCCATAGATTCCACCAAATGTAACTAAAAGTGCAACCAGTTCGTTTGCAATCATGTAGAACCATACAATGCTCATGATGAATCCACCAAGTACCCAAGGGATTAAGAATCTTTGAGGTGGATGATCAGATTTCGTGTTTTTATATGCGAGAAATCCAAGAGTAGATCCAACGGTAACACCCATAGAGTAGGCCACAATGCGAGCTTGAAGAGTTGCACCATCTTGACTGCTCCAAAGCAAGGAAATCAGGACAGGAGCCAACGAAACACTAGCTACAGCATACGGCTTTGACCAGCTATCTTCCTCGATCAATGGGATTGTCAACCGTCTAGGAACAGTCAGCGGAGTTTCCAATAAGGACGTGATTTTACAACATAACGAGCTCTCGACATCTTCACCGTCTTTAGTCCATCCCCATGGAAGCCTTTCTTCATCATAAGCATTTGATTTTGATAAATGGTTTGAATAAATGGCGAAATTTGTAGCCCACATCCACTGTGGTAGAGAATCATGCAACCGAGGTGGACCTTCCTCGGTGTCAAGTTCTAGCAAAGGGCTGTACATAGGAATATCCTCTTCAACACTTGAGGAGAATACACTTCCTTGCATTGGGAGCAAAGGTGTAACAGAATCAAGTTTCAACCTCGTGGAATGTTTCCTTAAAATCTCATTTGCAGCTACTAGACAAGCGTAAAGCACATAGATGGAGACAAAAGCAATGGCAATACCTACGGTGACTTTACCCACCATCAAAATCATCATCAAAGATACTAATGTGAAAAGGAAGAAACACAAGTCTCTGATGAAACATTTCTTATCGATCTTGACTTCTTTATCAGCAACACAAAGCGAAACAATTCCAACAACAACACAAGTTACAAACATGGCACCACCCAAGACACTGTTAAGACCAACTTCGCCTTTGTCTGAGCCAACAAAAGCAGCTATACTCGCAAACACATCAGGAGCTCCATTACCAAGTGGAAGTAGAGTAACACCAGCAACAGTTGGAGGCAATCTCAAAAGCTTTGAAAGTTTCTCCAGTGAACAACAAAAGTAATCAGCAGCAGTATTACCCAACAGATAAAACAAAGCAACAAGCCAAACCCCTAACACAATATAACCCAAGATCTTAAAATCTTTGCAAGTGCAGTAAAAGAATTTGAGGTAATCAAAAAACCCATCTGGAGAGCAAACAGGGTTTGATCTCAAAAACTCACATTGATCAGCATAACCTCTGTGTTCATGTAACTCAGAGCACAATACAGTACTATCCTTTTCAACTTCGCTTATAAGTCTACGACTTACAGTAAACTGACTAAATCTATTACCTTCAGAAACCAACCCTCCACCACTATCATCAACGAAAGACAGATTCTTTATCAATGGGTTCCTGAGTATAATATCGGTCTGATCAGAGAAGAAGAAAAAGAAAAGGATTAAAGCGCAAAGACCACTGAATATGCCTCGAAATTTGGGATTGCTCGAGCTATAAAGAGAATTCACAGATCTCATTCTCGAAATCCAGACCTAGTATTCTATCAACACACGTTACCTGTCATAGATCATCGAGAATAGGCTAAGATCCACCTAAACGAACAATGGAAGGGGCATAGCTTTCAACCAAATAATTTAACAAAAAAAACTTGGAAACCCTAGGGATTGCGATTTTGGATCAGACGGAGTTGGAGTCTTGACTTGATTGATTTGGATCCTATACGGGTTTATTCTGACCCGGAAACGGTATCATGAGACACGTGTTAGAACTAGGAAACAAATGACTCAGCAGCTCAGCTTTTATTTTCAATCTTATCACTGTCTTTCCCTTTTTCGAGGAACGTACACGTCTCTCTGTCTCTCTTCCCACTCTTTTTAAGAAAGATCAAGTGATCAAACTATTTGGAGCCTCCATTATTCGATTCGATCCATAAAACTAGGTGATTTCTTTGACCCTTTTCCAGGTAAGGCTTTATTGTTGATTTTTCATTTGGTTAGGTATATGAATCTATTTTCTTCTAATGGCTAGTGGTGGAATCAATGTTTATTTGATCTACCGGGTGCGAATTTGCAGAGATGGGTTCTGATAACAAAGAGTACGAGTTTCTGAGTGAGATTGGGTTAACTTCTCACAACTTGGGGAATTACGTTGGTGGCAAATGGCAAGGAAACGGACCTGTTGTTTCTACTTTGAATCCTGCAAACAATCAGGTTCTTTACATGATTTAAATGTAGTTCCTGAAACTTTTGAAAGAGAATTGAGGGTGAATGAATCTGTAAATCGAATTGGGGACAGATTCTTCTTGATTTTGTTGATGACATACTTTCTACACTGGATTAGAGTGTGAATTGAATCTGGTTGAATATTGTTTCAATGATGTGAAACGTTTTCTCTTTCATGTCAATCATATCGAATGGGTCTACTTGGCGATAGTGACTACTGTGCTCAATAATTACTTTTTCTCCTTGCTTATCAAAAATGCTGAATTTGACTGATTCAGCCAATTGCCCAAGTTGTTGAAGCTTCTCTAGAAGATTATGAAAATGGTTTGAAAGCTTGCGAGGAAGCAGCAAAAATATGGATGCAGGTTGATTCATTGCTTAGAATTTTCAAGTAAATTGTACCTGATAGCTCACAAATTACTTTCTTATCAGGTTCCTGCTCCAAAGAGAGGTGATATTGTGAGACAAATTGGAGATGCACTCAGATCCAAGCTTGATTATCTTGGCCGACTTCTTTCACTTGAAATGGGAAAGATCCTTGCTGAAGGAATTGGAGAAGTTCAAGTATGTGTAGTCAGCAAAACATAGTTTTTCCTCATTGTTACGTTTAGGCAAGCTGCTTTTAGATACTAGCAAGTAGCAACACCTTCCTACAGTCCTACTGAAAACTTGGTGACCCATTATACAGAAGAGGACCATATTGCTCATATGATACTGAACAGCTGAATTTTCATATAGCTTAACATAACACCTTGTGTGCAACTTTTTCAGGAAGTAATTGATATGTGTGATTTTGCTGTTGGTCTGAGCCGACAACTCAATGGATCAGTCATACCTTCGGAACGTGAGTTCTAACTTTTAATAATATATTTAGCAAAATTCTACTAAAAGACACCTGAAGTTTCTAAAACTCTAAACTCACACGGTTTATTTGTTGTAGGCCCAAATCACATGATGCTGGAGGTGTGTGACGAGTTTGTCTACATTTGAGTGGTCTAGCTTACTTTTCTTACAACATGATAATCATTCTTTTTGACTATTGTAATGCAGATGTGGAATCCTCTTGGCATAGTTGGTGTTATTACAGCTTTTAACTTTCCGTGTGCAGTTCTTGGTAAGTTTTATCTCCAATTTGAATTCTTTACATGATTGCAACTCACAGACAGAGGAACAATATAACACTGTGTCTTCTGAGATTGCCCATGAAACTCTGCCATGCTTTTTTCATAGCTCTGTGATTTCAGTATCTGATTCCCACATGAAATTGGACACAATAGAATAGGTTACGGCTGGAATCTAGATTTGCCTCATTTTGATTTAGCTATACTGAGAAGTTTCGTAGCTGACAATGCAATATGAAAAAGTTTGGGCTTCTGCTTTCCTTTCTCGGATTATTATTGACAATTTTATGATGTTGCAGGTTGGAATGCTTGTATTGCACTGGTGTGTGGGAACTGTGTAGTCTGGTAAATAATGACTGAGTCTGAATTGAGCTTTTAGGTTCACCTAGTAGTTCCTGTAGGAAGTTAAAATTACTACAAGAAGCTCTCTATGCCCATCGTGTACCTAATCCCCAATGTTGTTGTATAAATGTTTGCTTGATGATGTAGTTCTGAGAGACTGCATAGTAGTGACATAAGATTAGTCTTGACAAAGGAAATTTCTTTGATTTGATAAGTGTAGTTAAAACATGTTATTTCACAGGAAAGGTGCTCCAACTACACCATTGATAACTATCGCAATGACGAAGCTAGTGGCTGAAGTTTTAGAGAAGAACAATTTACCCGGTGCCATTTTTACGGCCATGTGTGGTGGTGCTGAAATTGGTGAAGCAATAGCCAAAGACACACGCATTCCTTTAGTATCCTTTACTGGAAGCTCGAAGGTACTTCCTTCTACTAATAATCCGCTACCCATCCAAAACACAGAGCCGACTTGTTGCTGTCATTGTCTTGTGTCTGAATTTCTTTTATTGTGCATAGGTGGGCTTAATGGTACAACAGACAGTAAGTGCGAGATCTGGCAAAACGTTGCTTGAACTGAGTGGAAACAATGCAATTATAGTCATGGATGATGCTGACATACAGTTAGCAGCTCGATCTGTTCTCTTTGCTGCGGTTGGAACCGCTGGTCAACGTTGCACAACTTGTCGTAGGCTGGTAACTACATCTATTCCCCTTGTTGCTTTGTGTTGTTTTTGCTAAATGGTGAAAATGTTGTTCTTGTCTTTCAAAGCTTCTGCATGAGATTGTCTATGACAAAGTAGTAGAGCAACTACTTACATCGTACAAACAAGTCAAAATCGGTGATCCTCTTGAGAAAGGGACATTGTTAGGACCATTGCATACTCCTGAATCAAAGAAGAGCTTTGAGAAAGGCATCGAAGTCATCAAATCCCAGGCAAGTACCTCAGTTTTCTATTCTTTGGTGCATAATCATGAACGTTTAATAAACTTTAACCTCTTCAACGTTCACCTAAAGTTGACACCTTTTGCATTTACAGGGTGGTAAAATACTAACAGGCGGTAAAGGACTCGAACGTGAAGGAAACTTTGTGGAGCCAACGATAATCGCAATATCAGCAGATGCTAATGTTGTTAAAGAAGAGCTATTTGCTCCGGTTCTGTATGTTGTAAAGTTTAAGGTAAAATAAAGTCTCTTAAAATCATCAGCTTTCTCCAATAAAAATGTAAAATTCTCTTCTGGGCAGTCATTTGAAGAAGCTGTTGCGATAAACAACTCGGTTCCTCAAGGTCTAAGCAGCTCGATATTCACTCGCAAACCCGAAAACATCTTCAAGTGGATCGGGTAAGTACAAATTGTATGGATCTTTCCTGTTAGATTTAGTGAAACGGTTATTTAACTGTGATGATTTAACTACTAGACCAATGGGAAGTGACTGTGGAATAGTGAATGTGAACATACCGACGAATGGAGCTGAGATAGGTGGAGCTTTTGGAGGAGAGAAAGCGACTGGTGGTGGTCGTGAAGCCGGAAGCGACTCATGGAAACAGTACATGCGTCGATCCACTTGGTAAATATCTTAACTTATCAAATTTCCAGTTTTTATGTGATTGGTTTTTGATTGTTTGAGTGGGTTAATCTTTTGTCAGTACGATCAACTATGGGGACGAGTTACCTCTAGCTCAAGGAATTAACTTCGGTTAACTTTTAGAGGTTTATATGTAATTTGGCATTCTTGCTTGTATTTGTTGCACTCTTGGACTCCCAATATATTACGTTTTTACCAATGAGAAAACAGCTTTCAAAATTTCACACGTATTAAAAAATTTATCAATAAATATTTTGGTTTAACAAATTTTACATTTCTCCATTTAAAGATTTCAGATATTTTCAGTTAATATTTATTAAATTTTACTATTGATTAGCATAGGAAACTTAAAAAATCAATCATTTTGTAACCAAAAAAAAAAAATCTAAAACATTAATTAGGATTTAGGAAATAACAGAGGAAGTAGTAATTTGTAGGAATTTCACATGGAAAATAGCTAAAATATAATCCAAAACATATCTAATTTGAAAATTACTATCTTCCTTTTAAATATTTTATAAGATTATTAGACATTGACAAAAATATTATTTCTACAAAAAAAATAGCAACCGCTTTGTGAACAAAATTTTAAAATAGATTTGACATATTTTGGAAAGTCTATAAGAGATATGAGGATTTTTACAAAATCTAATAAACTTTTGGAAATATGTGGTTAGATTTGATAGATTCTGAAACTAGCTGATAATTTTCTTGTTTTTAATTATTTTTTAATGTTGATAGTTGATCCATTTGAGATTATTGTTTCCATTATCAATAGTCTAGCTCTGTTTTCAATATTTTAAAATATTACAAATAAAAATATCATTAAATATTTTACAAAAATCTCTTTAATATTTTTTCCTCTTAAGAATATTAAGAAAATCTCTTGCCCTAGAATGATCCGAAAAAAGAGAGAAATCACAATCCTTCTCGATGTTTTCGGATAAAACTCATATAGGTTTGTCCCTCTCTACAAATTATGAATTTATAATTCTTAAAATAAAATAAATAAAGTACGATGATGAATCGACTTTATAGTTCCGATATTGTTATTCATAACAGTCCACAACAATTCATTTTGTTTCTTTCTTGTTATTATTAATAATACTTTTTTCATAAAAGCTGATCCAATAAGATGAGCTACCATGTTTTTTTTTTTGTATTTTTATTGTTTTTCTCGGTTTTCAATTCTACTTTTTAATATATATATATTTTACACATCAGCTAGGTAATTACTTAACTAGGTTCGTATCACCGAAAAAGTCAATAGATTAAACGATTAGGAACTTTTAGTTGTTTAAAATATAATTATTTCAAGT
The DNA here is from genome assembly GCA_900406425.1 of Iberis pinnata. Classification (NCBI taxonomy): domain Eukaryota; kingdom Viridiplantae; phylum Streptophyta; class Magnoliopsida; order Brassicales; family Brassicaceae; genus Iberis; species Iberis pinnata. The sequence goes on from OVBE01012649.1 coordinate 10,733, forward strand.
TTATATTTATTAGTTGGATTTCAAATTTAGTTTATAAGAATAAGGGTTGAGTTTTTTTGGTTTAGAGAATAATTTTAAGGTTTAAATATAATTTTAGTTTTTCCCTATGATATTCTGAAAAAAATATATTGTATGGTATTTTTGGGATAGAAAAAGAACATAAAAGGTGGCAGTTTAAAAAGTTGCCCCTTGGTAAGAAAGTTTAAAACTATGACAAGTGGGATTAATTATGCGTGTTTAGCAATTAAGCATCTGTCATTAATTGATACTGATGCTGATGCTGATGCTGATGCTGATGCTGATCCTGATCCTAATCTTGATGCCAATGCTGATGCTGTGTTGATATATTGTACTGTATACAACAACACAACGGCTCATATATATCTATTACAACATATGAGTATGGAATAATAATAATAAATACACAAAGTTGTTATTTTCTCGTCAACTGTAATAAAATATTCAATTATTCGTACCATACGAGAAACTCATCTTTTTGGATATGTACAGCATTATCATGATGCAAACGTTTTTTACTCTTTCGTTGAAGTCCACAATACTTTATGTCAATTACTAGTATAATTTAAGTAGGAAATTGAAAAACTAGTGGAACCTAGAATCTCCCTAAGATAATGCGATAACGATTAATGATTACTGAAGAGTATAAAAACCAGGTCCCACTGCGTCCCAATCTGACTGTGTAATAATCTTATTGTTGATCCATTGGGTATTCGCACATGCAATAATACAGAATCAATCATATCACTATAACAATAATCAGGAACCAATTATCACATCTTTGATCTTTCTAATATTCACACTGGTCTTAGCTTAATAAATGTAAAATATTATTAAAAAGTCTGGTTCAATAAAAAAAAAGAAAAATAAAACGTCTGTCCCAAGGTCCAATTTACATTTTATATTAGTTTTTTCTTTTCTTTTGTGTTGGCCATAGATTAATATAATTAAAAACAGAGTTTTACGACAAAAGGAGAATTTGTTCTACAAACTCTAACAGTTAAATTATTTGCCAAATCATTTTGCTTGCGAGGTATTCTATTATATAAAAGAAGTCTTTGAGACTTCTCAGTACTGCCACATCAGCTACGTAGGAGTACACTCTTTTTGCGCCACGTCAGCATCTACAAAATAGAGATAGTAAACGTGCAAACAGAGCTCGGCAATTTTTAGATAGTGTGAGAACATCTTTAAACACATCGTTTTAAATTAAAAACCATTCTTTAAGAATTACCTTTCATATATTCCCAGCTCTTTGTATTCTTAAAATTACACATACATTTGAGTAAAAAAGAAGTTACAAATACATTAACCGTAAATAAATAAAAATTTTCTACGAAATATTAAGCGTCAAATCCTACTTCCCATCTCAGCAATTCCCTCAGCGTTCGCCGCCCAATGATCTCCTCCTTCTTCCTCTCTTCTGGCGGTCGCTGCTGAGTTTGTCAGATCCGTAAGAAGGATTTTGATATTTGTTGGATTCAACTGGAATATTTGAAGGTAAACAGGTAGATGCTCTGGATTCCCCTTTTTTCCTTCGTATGCGACGGTGCTTAATCATGTTTGGCTTCTACGTATTTACAGATCTTCGTCTCTCCCTTTTCACCGTGAGTTTTTGTAAATTGTGAATTTGATCTTTTTTTTCTTTTTTCTTGTGTTTCTTCGTTTTGATCGGATTGGATCTGATATCGATTTTGCTCTGTTACGTACAGAGGCTGCAAGATGGATCTCAAAGGAAGAAGGGATTAAGGGAAAATTCATCTCCTAACTTTACAAAGGATAAGGTTTGTTGACCTGAGTTGTATACCAGACTTATATTCTTGTAGATGTTACCTTCAAAAAATTAGAGAGAATTTGGGAAAATGTCGATTCCAAATTTAGTGACTAAGTGGCACAGATCTATATAGAAATTAATTAAAATATCAATAGTATATAGATATCTGATTTTGTAGTTTTCTTAGCTTATTGTTTTAGCTTCAAAGCTATATAGAAACAATCATTTTCCTTTGATTTTTGTGGAACATAATAATAAGTAGTTTCAGAGAGGAAGATCTAATAAGTGATAGGTAAACTTTAAAAAAAATTGTATGCCACATATCTATCCTAAAAAAACTATTTGGAATAAACATTTAAAACTATTGTTTTACATTTCAGATTATTCTTAGAGATGGATCTGTTGCTTGTTCCATATTGGGTTGACCATGATTTGGTTCTCATATAGCGGCCTCCGTTCCTATTGGCTAGAAAGGTTTGTTTTCAAAACATTGTAACTCCTTTAGGATTCTCTAATTTATGAAATTTGGCCGTAGTTTTCAATAGCATTAGATATGGCAAAAGAAAACAATGGTAAGTACGTAGAGCTTAATAAAGGATTTAGAGTGACACATATATGAAATGCGATGTCTGTGAGTGTTATGCTCCATTCAAGAAAATCATAAAAAATTGGTTTAGGGAAACCATGAAAAGAGTAAGTGTGGTTATATTGGTC
>OVBE01012650.1:0-13238 GCA_900406425.1 Iberis pinnata
ATTGATCGAGGGTTCCTGTAGTAGAACTAATGAACTGGTATCATTAGCTATTAGAAAGTTATATCCGGATTTAAGCGAGTATTGGCCCGATTTTGTAAAATGCCAACAAATATTATCGGCAACCATATTTGATGGCCGGATGCTTAAAACTAAAGCCACATCACCCTCATCTACCGTTTGCTCTACCATGGACCTTTCCCATTGATGGGAAACCGGATCGATTAACTCANACCCTTTTGGGTTTTGTTGGTCGCGGTTGAGGTCCCGATAGCCAATTATCCGACCATACTTTAATAGAATGACCCGTCCCCACTAAGTGGCGAAAATCGTTCTTAAAACGGTGAATGGTATTCCAAATACTCCACCACCCATATGAGGGTCGATATGGATTTGGCGCCAGAAATGGGGATTTTCGATGAAAATATCGCCCACCGATCATAACTAAATATATATGAAAAAACGATATTACGTATCTAGGTAGACATAAATAAATATATATAAAAAACGAGATTACGTATCTGGTTTAAAATATAGTTCAAAATAACAAATTAAAAGAAAAAAACCAGAATACAAAAGCAAGTAACAAAAAAATAACACTAAAATATCAAAATACAAAAATACACATAAAGCATAACAAAATTTTTCCAAACAAAATAACTATAAATATGAAATCAAGAACTAGTATATATATATATATTCAGCATCCCTACTTCCATATAGTAAAGCGAGAGAGAATACCTGTTTTGCGTCATGTTGTAATAAAATTAATTCAATAATTGGTTGACAACCACGATAAACCAAAGCAGCTACTTTCCAAATAGGTTTAACGACTGAAATCTATATCTACCAAAATTTTGAATCTTCTTCGTATATATTAATAAGGAGAAATTTTGATACAAACCTCAAAATTAAACTAAACGATGCTACAACAAATCAAAAACTCCTTTTTCAGGAGAGTTGAGAAATTACACGTTCGCATTTATCTTCCAATATCTTCACTGCTTCAGTGAAGAGAAGCTCCGGAGGCAGTGATCCTGTGGACTCAATTTTAACTGAGAAATTACACAACAACAAACTCAATTAGTATCTCCTTTCGAATTATATCAAAATAGAATTTCGTTTTTCTTACATATAAAATGGTTCTTGACACGTCGCAGGTTCACTTGGTCTACCCATTCTCTCTTTCCGGCGGTTTCTCCTTTTGCTTCTGCTTTATCTTTTGTCTTCTTTCCTGGTTCTTCCCTTATGCATTCCCTACACAACGTGCATTCGCGCGGCCGAGCCACCCTTGCCCTCTGCCTACCTGTATTCCAGTTTTGCAAGTCAGTATGATTATCTGATCGCAGCCAAATAAGAAGATAAGAAGGTAATTTTGGCAAGGCTTTTAATTTACCATTGCCCATGTCTTCAATGTCGAATACTTTTTGCTGGCAAGAATCTACTAGCTCTTCAGCATCTTTACCCTCAAATTCCTTTAGTAGAATAACCTAAGAAATTATAAACAAAAGCATTATGAGAAAGATTATAGGATGATGCAAGAAAAAAAAAAGAGAACCTTTATGCGAGGAAACAGAATAGATCACCTCAGGAAGCATTCGATACCAAGCAGTCGCCACAGGGGACCACTTAGCATGTGTTTTACCAATGCCCTTAACAGCATGAGCCTCAAGCTCAATTTCCTACAAAAATAAGAAGACGTTGTTTTATTCATCTCTCATCGATAGAAGATTCCTCTAAAGTGTAACAACTAAGAAATAGAAACAGTACCTGACCAGGGCCAAGTTTTGCTATTAATATATCCGGGTAGCTCGGAGCCATAGGATTAACAGCAAATTCAGGGAAGGAATCTTGGCTGCGGCTGAAAGAAGTGTAAGTTTTTGGCTTTGAGGTTGAACCTCCTGATTCTTTAACCAACTCGCTACCATTTGGTAACCAAATCAATTTGTCTGTTAAAACTGCAAAAAAACGCATTCCAGGAACACTTTTCAGAAGAGATCGAGCTAATAACAAGGTAACTTCCAGCATGCCCAGAGAACTTATATATTACCTTTAATACGTGGTTCACCTTTTGCACATTTGGCATGGAGTTTGAAAACAATGGTGTTCTTTTCATTTGGCTGATCATTTTCTAGGTCAAAGAGATAAACAATTAACTTGAGACATAGAGATACTTGCTTATGGAGATGGATCAAACGCCACTAAAAGTTATCTTACCGGATAAATAATCGAATAGCCTTGGATCTGCAGCAATAGGAATAAGACCCATCCTATGAGCAAGAACTTCGTCTTGAATAACTGATGTATTGTTTGCTACAAACACTTTTTCAATAGCCATTGTAGGAAGCTGCAATAAAAGAAACAACTTAAACCAAAGATTCTAAGAATGAGGTTGTGGAGTGGGCAGAGACCTCAGCTAGAAGGATCCTTCGGAAAGCATTGGCGATTGATGCGTCAATACCAATCATATCGAATACCATATCTGTATTTGTGCAACTAATCACATCAACTTTGAAATTCTCAGAGAAGTTTTCAAGTTTGACACTGTTGTCCACTCCTACAGCCTTATAGGCACCTGAGTAAGTGACACTCGCTGTCTGTGGAAACACACAAACACATACATTAATATTAAGATCGACTTCAAGTTTCAACAATCATTGCAAATATTAGGACTAAAACCCAGTGTGTAAAACGCTAAGATCAAACATACAACAAATTCACTAACTTGTTTACACGAATGAGAAGTGAAATTCACCAAAGAACAGTTGTTTAGAAAGTAAAAGCAAGAAGAAAAGTTGATACATGAATAGGAGCGATGGTTTCACAGAAGACACGAGTTCGCTGGAGTTGCAGATGAGGAGGAAGTCCGGTAGGGACATCGGGGAGATCGTTAATGTTGAAATTCTTCGCGAATGTCTTTTCTTCTTCGGTCGGCATCTTTCTCTTGGCCTATGAGAGTGTGAAACCCGAAATTAGGGTTTATAAGCGAAGAGGAAGAAGATGAATTACAGACAATTGTGAATAGTGAAATATAAAAGAAAAATTAAAACTAAAACGGCGGATTTAGGAAATGGGTAGAGGAATTGGATTAGTTGGAATAACCTCTTTCTTTTCGGTTAAAAATTGATTTTACCTTTTATTATCCAACTAACCCAACATTATTTTGACTACAAACGTTGGAATATTCAAGTAAAACCTGAAAGTACTCCCAAATCATATACAAAAAAAACGCACGAAAAAAATAATATTAAAAACAAGAGAAAGAAAAAAACCATCTGTGTTTTTGCTTGTTCGGGAGTGAAACAGATTTGCAAAATTTTGTATTACAAAGTTGTTGGTGTTGCAGTTTTGTTGTCGTAGATTTGTTTCTAGTGATATATTTTTTTGGATTTCAAAGTTATTTTGTCTATTTAGTTGCAATTTTTTACATCACCTCTACGTCGTCATCAGAGAGTTGTTTTTCTTTGAAATTTTTTCAATGCAACTTTTTTATTTACATTGCAGATTTTAGTCTTTTGACCGCAAATTTATTAAAAACCAAAAGTGCCAGAATAACTCATTTAGCTGTGGTTTTTCACCTACTTGACCGCAGATTTGTTTCAATTTTTTTGTAACCGCAGTTTTGTTTCACATGTTATCGCAATTTTTTACATTACTCATCTGACCCTCACTTGGCTGTAATTTTTTTTGTCGCAATTTACAAAATCCTTTGACAGCAGATTTTTGATAATCAGCGGTGACTGTACTGCAGATTTTTGGAACTCATGGAAAATTTGTTTACTTAGTCAAAAAATTCTAAAGTTTGAGTTTTTTATTGTAGACTTGTTTTTCCATTGTAGAATTCTTTCTCTATTGCAGTTTTGTTTCTTTATTATTGAAAATTTGCGGTGATTGTATTGCATATTTTTAAAACGCATATCGTATTTGTTTACTTAGTCAAAAAATTATAAAGTTTGAGTTTTTCATTGTAAAGTTGTTTATCTATTGCAGAGTTGTTTCTCCACTACAGTTTTCTTTCTCTATTAGTGAAATATGCGCTAATTGTAGTGCAAATTTTTTAAGCTCATGGCAAATTTATTTACTTAGTCAAAAAATTTTAAAGTTTGAGTGTTTTGTTGTAGAGTTGTTTCTCCATTGCAGAGTTGTTTCTTTATTGCTGTTTTGTTTCTCTATTATTGGAAATCTTCGGATATTGCAATATTATAAAATTTGTTAGGCTAACGTTAGTCAGATGGTGAACTAGTGCCTAACGCCTAAACAGTTAAGACAGAGATTAATCTGTGGACTAGGCGGTATTAAAACTTTAGAAAAATCCTAATTTTTATAAGTACTTAGTTTATATAAATTATCATTGTTTAAAGATGTCAAAAGTATGTGTAGCGCAGTTGGAAAAGATCTATTATATGAGTAAATTGGCCAAGGTTTGAACATTTTCGGCAACAATTCTCTTATTTTACTTAAAACAAGGGTATAATTAAACAGTCATAATTTTGTTTCCTTTTTTCAGAAACCTAATGCACACAGCCTCTGATTTTTTTTCTTTTCAAGTTTTCATATATCTGCCATTTTTTGTCATTACACTCCTTAATTTTACCATATCAACATAAATATGTTGTTAATTTACCGATTTCTAACCAAAATCGAAGTTTTTTATATATTTTTTTTTATTTGACCGACTTCTTCACCACATAAGTGAAAATTCTGGCGGCCAGCTCTATCCTATTGCCTCGTCGGTGAGCAATCAGACGCCCATACCTAGTTTTAGAACATTGGGTGATTGCATTGCAGATTTTTAAAACTCATGGCAAATTTATTTATTTAGTTAAAAAGTTCTAAATTTTACGTTTTCCGTTGTAAAGTTGTTTCTCCATTGCAAAATTTTTTTTCTATTACAGTTTTGTTTCTCTATTATGGAGTTTTTTAATTTGAAAGTTTTTTGAAAAAAATCTCATCTCATGTTACTGTCATTGAGTACGTTTTTGGGACGCAAAAATACATCATAAGGTAAGATGACAATCTATTTAGAGACCGTCGTAGGACGTGAGAATACGTCCTTCGCTAGCATTGCAGATTTATTTTTATATTGTAGTTTTTAATTAAAATTGCAGATTTGTTATTACTTGCATGTTAACGAAAGAAAACATAAAATTGACATTTATACCATATGCTTGAATCACAAATCTAGCATAAAAAACACACAACCAACAACTAATTAGTAAGGAATACATTTCCAACATGGATATTATTAAGCAGAAACATGGTTGTACAATAAGTAATATGGGATAGAATGATAATACATAAAAAGATTAGATAGACGATGGTATTTAGCAAACACATCAGCATATCTATTAGTAGAACGTGGAATCCAATTGAATCTCACCTCTTCAAATCTTGGAGTTCAATGTTTGATGTCCACTAGCCAACTACACAGACCAAAGTTTCGATCCTTTCCCATGAGAAGATTAAAAGCTTGTCTTCCTTGTGCCAGTTAACCACAACCACATGATAATTTAAAGCCTCACTTATCTCCACTTCAATTATGCCATTTCCTGGAAAGGACTTTTTATTTAACTCCTGATAAACAAGTGTAACCAATGCATTTAAGTTGGAACTCCTCTTTGACTAACCTAAATCAAACTCCTTAAGGAAGCAGGATAATTAACTGTAGGATTCTCCAACGACCAGTGCGAGGCCACTCCTGTGCAATGAGAGCTTTGAAATATTCAGTTGACATCCCTAAAAGGCAACAATTTCGAAAAGACAAGTCACTCATATAATATTCTTCTTAAGTCTTCTATTTTCTTGTTGGGTTTGCCTTACGTTTTAGTATATACTATATAGGAAAGTAATTCACTTCGCTTTATCGATCATATTCTTCATTAAAGAGTTTTTTGTGGATGCTAAAATTCACAAAGTAAATTTATAAGAACTTAAGTGAGAAATTTGTAGAATTTCGTTTTAATAAGAACATATCACAACACAAATCGTTATGGAAATAGAAAATATGAATATGAGTGTTAATTAATTGATAAGTTTGCTCTAAAGTCTGAACTCGCGTACAAAATCGTGTCCAGAGTGGAAAAAAAATCCTCCTCTCCCTCTTTCCTTCTATTAATACAACTCAAATTTCTTCAGATTCTTGTTGGGGCTTTTAGATACTTCGGGTTGCAGTTCCGATATTCTCGCTCAGATGGAACTCCCACGAACCCATGATCTTGGTGTATCCCGGGAAACTCGGAGTAGTTGCGACTTGGTCTTTCCTTGCTCAGGTTGTTTTTCATTCGCCATGCGTCATATCACATACTAAGCGCTCGGTCATTCCTTAAATGTACTCATGTAGAATATCCTCTCAATTGATCCTCTTAAGGTGTTTGCATACTCAATATTCTGAGTCATTCCTTCATGAATAAGATGAAATCCTGCTTAGGAGGTTTTGACATCAACAGATTGACCCTCAGGTCTTCCAACGAGTTTGACGAGTTGGGTGACCTTCGAATGCATATATGGTGATTTCCCCTCAAGATTCGAGCTAATTATATTTCTTCAAACTGGATCCCTATCCGGAGTGTTCGTCATCTCTAAGTTTGGTTCATGAGTGAGGAAAACATAAACCCATACAAAACCGAGAAGTTGTTAACATATTCTTTGTTATGATTTGAGTCAATTTTTCTCCAAGAGAATAAAAAGTTAAGAAAGAAATCTCAACAGTCTCATTATTATCCCTTAACTCATGGAAATCTTCTAAGTAATGTGAAATTTGAAAGTAGGCGCTTCCAGGAATGATTGCATCTACAAAAGACGGTTCATTATTTCCAGGAAGTTACTTTTTTATTTAATCACTTGAAACCGTCTCTTCCCACTCCCATTTCAACCATTGTTTCTTTCTCTCTCCTCGATGTGATAAGGTAAAATTTTAAGTTCATTTCCTTTAACCTAGCTAGGGTTTTTGTTCTTCTCCTCCGATCTTGTTTTCTTCCCTTTTGATTTCCCTTCATCTTTCTCCGGATTTGCAATCTTGAAAATGGCGAGTCACTGTGTCCTCCGCTCCAAAAGTAAAAAATTGTCTCCCGGACCGTGGCTGGTGTCAGTATTAAAACTCCTACAGTTATGAGGAGGAAATCTAAGGTTGTTGCTGCTCTGGCGATTATATCTTTCTCGGCCACACAATCTACAATAGAGTTGGTGGCGTTGATTTGAGAATTATATGATCTCTTGACGGAAATTCGTTATGTGATTCCCTGACCAGATCAGTTCTCGGACTCTCTTCCTCCCGGGTTTGTAATAGTGTACGAGGTGTTCTTTAAGACATGCAAACTCTAGTTTTTTATCTTCCTTGTCGTGGGATGGCATTGAGCCAACCACAACCAAAAGGTGTTCGCCATATGATATTCCTAATGATTCAGGCTTGGGAAAATGGATTTGAGTTAGGTTGCGACATGCTCGAGGAGATCACTCATGTCAAGAGGGGTTCAAAAGGCAGTCTTTGGTATATCGCAAAAAAACCCAACCAAGGGTTCACCTCAGGGAAAACTCCTATGGACGGAATTGAGTGGGAGCGATTTTATTTCTTCCTCAAAGTTAACCATTTGTTTTTCAGGATGAATGGTCCTGCGAATTTACAGTCTAAGTGGTCTAGATCGATTGGTATGATAGCCCCCATTTTTATTTATAATTTTTCTTATGTACTTTAGATGTTTTGGTTCGAGCAATCTTGCTTAATTCTCTCTTGATTGTTTGCGTTTAATGATTGGTTTTTTTTCTTTTGTTTTTCAGCTCTGCATCTAAGAATTGTGGAGGACCCTTCTCTGAAATGTTTAAAGAACCTTAGCCTTTTGGAGAACAACGCCTTGAATCATTAGAACACATTTATTGAGGAAAGGATCTTCCATTCTTGGTTTCCGCTAGCACCACTCTCTGAATCGTCCTCAAGTAAGTGGTTAAGTAAAAACATCAACGCTTCTGTTCCTGACGTCATAAGGGAACCAAAATCATATCGCGAGGCTCACAAGAACAAAGACACCAAGAGTGGCTCAAGCTCTGAAAATCTCAGAAAGGCGTTGGCGATCTCAACTTTCTAGAGCAGTCGACTAGAGATGTTGAGATGATCGAAGTCTCTGATTCCTCCAGAGATGGATACACTGCGGTAAGACTACTGGATCTGCGAGGACTGCTACTAATCCGCTTCCCATCCGGCGCAGTGGTCAAAATAGAGAGATTCCTTCAGACAAGAAAAAATTTTCTTTCGAACCTTATCATGTCGGGTCGCATGACTTCAGAGGTTTTTCCTTTAGCTTCTCCTACCCCTACAAGTTTTGTTGGTTGGTGATAGTAATCTCTGAACCAAATTGATGTCGAGACTCGGGCTGGAGGGACCCAGAGTGTACGACCACATGATACTAGTCGTTCAAAAAAATGTATGTGGATTGCGCTTGCTCCTATATCGATGTATCTTCTACTATTGACAGTTAACTTCCATGTTTCCGCTTTATTTGATTGGTATGAGAAAATAATTTTTTTTGTTGCAGACTGCGGCTCGAGCTAATCAGTTAGTGAGCATGATGGATGATGAGTTGTGGAAGGCCAATAAAAACTCAGGTATCAAACTGGTTGAGGAAATTGTTTCTCGGGCTGTCAAGGCTCTCTCGGAGCTCAGGACTACCATTAACAAAGTGGAAGCGCTTACAGAGGAGAACAATAAGTTGAAGGCTGAAGTCTCCAGACATGTCATTTGGTCTCGATCTCCTTCAGGTTTTTCGGTGTGTTCGGTGTGGTTCCATTGATCAGTATCCTCCTGAGACTTGTCAGCTCTTTGAGTGGACTTTTCATCTCTTGAATTGGTGTTTGGTAGAGCGTCTGTGATGCCAGAACGATGTGCATGCATTTTGATGGAATTAAGTGTTGGAGTGAGCGATAATATCGTGGAATACTCTCCGTAAATGGGATATCATTGGGTTGATGACCGAAGTTAACGTTAGCGAGTTGAGGTTGTTCGATCGAGGCATTGGGAAATCTCTTTGGTTTGATATGAAAACGTTTTGGCTTGATCTGCAGATTCTTTTGCCACTTTGTTAAGTTGATCGAGAAGAGATTGATTCAAGGGGTCTTGTATTTCCAGCATCTCATACATGGATTGCACGGTTTGGCGTAGCGCCTGGATCGTGTTGGTGTACCCTTCTGGTTGTGGTGGTAGTTCTTCGGCCATGGTTGCAATGGATTCTGGTTGTAATGTTCTTTTTCGTTATAAAATCTAAAACTTCCCATAGTCGGCGCCAATTTGTGGATGCTAAAATTCACAAAGTAAATTTATAAAAATTTAACTGGAGAATTTTTTGAATTTCGTCTTAATAAGAATATATTTTCAGAAAAATCGGTATGAAAAATATACCATATGAATATGATTTTTTAATTGATAAGTTTGGTTTGAAGTCTGAGCTCGCGCACAAAATAGTGTCAAGAGTGGGAAAAAGAGGTCTCTCTCTCTATTTCCTTCTACGTATACTACTCAAATTTCTTCATATTCTTGCTGGGGCTTTCAGATACTTCGGGTTGCAATTCTGATATTCTCGCTCAGCTGGAACTCCTACGAACCTATAATCTCAGTGTATCCTAGGAAACTCGAAGCGGTTGTGACATGGCTTTCCCTGCTCAGGTTTTCTTTAAGTCATATCACATATTGAGCGTTCGTCGTTCCTTAAATGTACTCATGTAGAATGTCCTCTTAATTGATCCTCCTAAGGTCTTTGCATACTCAACATTCTAAGTCATTCTTTCATGAATAAGATGAAATCCTGAAAAGTGGGTTTTGACACCAACACTTTTAGGTATATCTTTGTGTTATGAGGTCCAAAGGGTATATCACAAGATAATGGGTCTGTTCGTTTATCTGTCGCTAGCGACAACGACTGGCGACATCAACATGTTTTTGTTCGTTTGCCTCTCTCTAGCGACATCGACAACAATCAACGACTAAAACCAGCGACATGTCGTTGTTCGTTTGTCAGTCGCTGCGACCAACAACTCAAACAAGCGACCGCGACAGTGATTTTTGGTCGGTGGTTTTTTCAGCGACTGGTCGCTCCGGTCACTGCGACAGCCAAACGAACAGCGACTGGTCGCGGCGACACCTATTTAAAAAATAAAATAAATTATTAAATTAACTTAAAATCATAAAAAATTAAAATAAATTCTAAAAATATATAAATAAATTGAATAAATTAAACAAAATGCGTTTTTTTGCGGAAAAACGTGTTTCCGCTTTTTTGCGGAAAAACGTGTTTCCGCTTTTTTGCGGAAAAACGCGTCTCCATGTTTTTTGCGGAAAAAAACATTTCCGATTTTTTGCGGGAAAAAGCGTTTCTGATTTTTTGCGGAAAACATGTTTTTGCTTTTTCATGAAAAATGTCTTTCCACTTTTTGCGGGAAAATGCGTTTTTGTTTTTCGTTGGAAAACGTGTTTTCGCATTTTTTGCGGGAAAATGCGTTTCTATGTTTTTTTGTTGGAAAACGCGTTTTCGCATTTTTGCGAGAAAACACATTTTTTGTTAGAAAACGCGGTTTCGCGTTTTTTTGTGAGAAAACGCGTTTCTGCATTTTTTGTGAGAAAACGCGTTTCCATTTTTTTGCTGGGAAACGCGTTTCCGCATTGTTTGAGGAAAAACGTGTTTCTACATTGTTTGTGGGAAAACGCGTTTCCATGATTTTTTGGGTTTTTTCGTTTTTCCAATATAAAATGGGTATTAATAAACTTCTCAAAACCAAACCGAACTCGAATATTTTCAAATCGAACCGATCCGATTTAGATTAAATATCTGAACAGTTTTTATATTTCTTAACCCGAAAAAACCGAAAACCGTTTAAACTAAACCAAAATTCAAATGTCTAGAACTAGTCGTTGCGACAGCCAAACGAACAACACAACGACACATTGCAGCGACAGAATGTCGCTGTCGCAGCAACTGCGAAACGAACAACATAAGGTGTCACTGGTCGCTGTCGCTGGTCGATGTCGCTGCGCATCGACTGCAAAACGAACAACATAAAGAGTCTCTAATCGTTGTCGCTGTTGCAGCGACTGCAAAACGAACAACATTAACCAACCTTGAACAACCACAAGCAGAACTAAAAGGCCAAATCTCGCCACTGGAGGAAAGAAGCGTTCACATAGACTGTATTGTTGGCCGAGAAGCCGACGCTTCCACCATCACCGGCACCATCACAAGCCCCGAAAACCAATTTGGCACGATCCATTAACAAAACACCAATTATGAAATGGTGAATTGTAAAATATACACCCAAAAATAGTCGGACTACTTATGTATACAACATTATGAGCCATCACGTACGTATAAAACATGGGTTAAACTTTAAGCCCTAAAATTTATTTTATAAACTCTAAACTACAAAATATAAACCATAAACTCCAAGATATAAACCCTAAGCCCTGAAATATAAATCCTAAACTCCAAAGTATTAAACTCCAAAATATAAACTTTGAACCCTAAAATATAAACCTTAAACTCTAAAGTAAAAATCCTAAACTCCAAAATATAAACTCTAAACCCAAAATAAAAACCCTAAACCCCAAAATATAAACTCTAAATTCCAAAATATAAACCCTTAACCCCAAAATATAGACTAATCTCCATAATATAAACCTTAACCCTTGCACAAAAAAAGACTACAAAAATTATGAATGCTCAAAAACAAATAGTTAGACTACCAAATATGTTGAGGGACAAACATGTAGACGGAATGTTCATCTCGTAGGGGCATATACGAATATATGGTATATTCTCCGATGAAAGAGAATTTTTCGTAGAGATAAGTGTTACTTTTAACACGCAATCTCAATTTGAGTGCAATTTTCCATTTATATATCACTAAATAAAATTATAGTTTTATGAACAATAGTAAATATAAAATGTTTTTCTCTAGAATACATATTAAAAACTAGATTTAAATATGCATAACCACATATTCCAGTATGTTTTTCAAGCATAAACTTTATAGAAAACCATATTCAATAAACTAAAGTTCTCAGTAAAATTAAATCAGAATAAATTTTTAAAAAATTCCTGTGATAATACCTTATAATCAAACCAAAAACTAAATATTGTTGGCATTTCCTGTATTTATAAACCACAATCCACATCATATTACATAATCTGATGAATAGAATATAAGTATAAATTAATTTTATTCTTTAGGTATCTAAATCTAATAAATGAATATTTCCAAGCAAATCCTACAAGATTTTAGTTATTTGGTGATGAAGATGCAATGAATATATGTATTTTTGGTTAAAATTAACAATAATTCTCTATTTATAATGTAATACATTTTCTAATTTAGGGGTATTATTGGTTATGGTGTTTTAATGGATTATAAGAATTTGAAATTATTAAATTTTGAAATAATATAATTCAAGTTTGGATTTGATCATTTATATTTTTAACTTTAAAACACTTCCAAATCCACAGAATTCCATAGTGGATTTTGAAATCAATAACAAATCACTAAACAGATAACATTTGATTTCAATTATAATTTATAAATCATTAAACGAGTAACACATGATTTCATTTAAAATATACAAATTACTAAACAAATAACATGATTTTGCATGGATTTCAAATCCATTAAAACTCCATAACCAATATTTTCCACTAAAATTCTCATAAAATTTGAAATCTTATTATATGAACCGGAACACGTTTAACGTGCTCGTGACACGTAAGCAAAATTATAACTCATGATATCGTAACATGTGTCATTGTTAATTAAAATTATGACATATGTCAAAGTAGTATTTAAAACTAATGTAAACTTTCATATTGTTAGTTTATTACTTCAATGTATAACCGGGGCTTCTAGCTCTGGCGGTAAATAACTCACAACTGTGAATTTCGCTACTTGTGTTCGAATCCCGACCACCATCAATTAACATGGGATGAATTTCGGCGGCTTTCCTGGATACCTTTGGCGACTGCAGACGCTTTGGACCTAGTCGACCTTCTTGAAGGCTCCGAATACCAGGATTATAAATATATATATATATATATATATTTATATATATAATGTATAAAAAATGAATAATATAAAATTTAAAGAGTAAAATCTATATACACATTTTTATGGTCAATTAAAATATACAATCATGCAGATTATATTTAGAAGTTTTAATAAGGAACAATGGCTCATAAGGCCCTCCCGAAAATTTTTTTGCCTCATAAGGCTCTGTT
>OVBE01012651.1:0-13237 GCA_900406425.1 Iberis pinnata
CTCAATGACAGTTTAACTTTACTTTCATCCAAAACAAGATTTTTATACAACCTTTCTTCCAACATTGCCAAACTTATGTCTTCCAATGTTGTCTTCAAGGTTACACTATACATTCAACCTTTGAATTTTAAATATACGCTCACGTGTTTCGCCATTGTATCCTGCAAAAATAAAAAAGAGGTTCTACGTATATAATTTGTTCTCAGTTCTACCGAGTCCTCTACAGTTATACGCAGTTTTGCATAGTACTACAATTACCAGTTCTACTAGTTGTACTAAGTTTTACCTACACGAATGAGATTCTTGGTCTCGGGATAAATTTCGGTATAATAATCTCCTCTATTGAAAATCTACTCAAGGTTCAATTCAATCCCATACAATCACCAATATACTTCAATTATCAATTATAGCACCAAATGAAATGCGAGAAATTCCCCCAAATTCATCTAATCCAGTTACAAACCCTAAATCACTATATGTAGTCACATGAGAGAAAAATTAACCTGCATTCCTACATCATCGACAGAAATCCTCGTCTATGGAAACAACCAGCTCCGACGATGTCGCTGGAGAAGAGGAGCTGAGCTGTGGGGAGGTCGCAGTGGAGAGGAGCTGAGAGCGATGTAGAAGAAGATTTTTTTTTTTCAAATTTTTTTTTAATTGAACCTCAAACCAAACCAGAGAAATCTTGAAACCGAGATTCACTCATTTCTAACCAACATTTCGATTTCCCCCCCCCCCAATTAAGCTAAGGTTACTTTTGTCATTTCAGGTACAAATAATGAATTAGTGGAATAAGAGATTGAGTGGTGGTATAGGAGATTTGACTCCTCACATATGAAGGCAAATAAGGAGTTGACTCGCTAGAACATGAGCCAAGCCTGTTTGTTTACAATCATATTTTTGGATTATAGTTATTACTTCATTACACTTATTGTTGAAACAGTACAGTAGCTAGCGCCTTTGTAGTGAATGGTGTTTATCATTTTTCCTCTGTAATGGTACACATGAAGACTATCTAAGAAAGGAAATTATCTAAATACTATCCTCTAGTCTTCACCAAGAGAAAATATTTACCAATAAATCACATGAACAAACATAATAATACTTATAGCTGCTTGATTCATATCATCATCCTCTATATATTTCCTCGTAAAAGCTAATGCATCACAATCAGGATATTGCAAAAATACAATCTAGATGTGATTGAATGTCAAAACTAAAAAAATCAAATACTCTGTAGTCCATGTATCCTATTTGATTGATAACATAGCTGATGATGATATGAAACAAGCAGCTTCAAGTAGTATTATGTTACTTCATCTAAGTTATGGGGTAGTAGTCAATACCTTCTCTTAGTGTAGATTAGAAGATAGAACTAGACTTTTGTATATTTTTTATATCTTTTTGATTGATAAGTAAAGTTTTTGATATAGTAAATATTTTGAAAGTTATTAAATAACAAGACTAATGATCACGAAAAAAGTTATTGTATAAAAAGAGGAATAAACAAAACTTGCGCGTACACACATACATTAGCCTAGAAATAATAAAATGTCTAAATAATTAATCACATTACCTCTATTGTCAATCATAATTGAAATTTTATCCTTTAACAAAACAAATCTACAATCCACAATAACAAAATGTTTATGAAACAAGTAAAGAGATACTCAACTAATTGTACTTCGTCTACTCTAGTGATGTCAAAATGGGCTAAAATAATTGTGTCAATCCAATCTAATTCATTACATTAATCTGATGAATTCAATCTTATGGTTAGATTGGATTAATGGATATAATGCATTGATGAATTAATTGGATTTTTATGAGGTATTAAGTTTTAATGATCAGAACATGGGCACTACAACCAGCTAGATGATCAAGTAGAGATCCTAAGTATATATGTTCCACCTTGAAAAAGATCAGTCATCAAGAAACTCTAAGAAATTCAACAAAACAGTTTAAGCTTTGCTGATCAAAAAAGAAGCTTGAGAAGTAGCTAAAGACCTAATGATCATCTTAAAAGACAAAGAAACTATCAATTAAAGGCCATTGGTTCCAATTAAATGAACTATCAACCTACTTACCATCAACTAAAGTAAGTCCATTCCATATGATTAAAATAATGAGCATGATTTTTTGGTGTCCAGATTGCTTATTTAAATTTTATTACAAAGACATTATTTTTCTTATTTAGCTTAGGTTGCATGTCTTTTTTGTTTTTGAGTCAGTTTGCACTTTTTCTTTTAGAAGTCTTGTTGTTTATTTTAGTAGCCCTAAAAGTCTGTCCATGAGCTATTATTAAAACTCTTTTGGGACACTATAAAACCTACCTATTATTGAGATCAAGACATTTGGATCAGAGGCCAAAGATAATCACAAGGCAAGGTTACATTCGGCCAAAGTTTTATCATCTAAGACATCTTATACACTAGGCCGAGATAAGAAGGAAGGCCAACCAATTGGACCCACTTAGGCCTTCTTAGGCCAGAGAAGCATTAGGCCAAGTCAAGATGTCACAAGATTTTGCCAAAAATGAACAACAACCTAGCCATCACAGGTAGAAATAATTCAGCCCATCTCTCATCAAGTTTGTATGTGCAAGGACATGGCTTAGTGTTTAGTTCAACCCATCAATTCATGTGATCTATGGCCATAAGAAGACAATTTAAGACTTATATTTAGAATTCACTACAAGAAAACAGGCAAAACGTGACGGCCATATCCGTCACGAATAGGGAGTCCCTACGGTTTCGTGACGGATTATATCCGTCAGGACTAAATGGTCAGTAACGGACTATCCGTCAGGAAAT
Source organism: Iberis pinnata (assembly GCA_900406425.1). Classification (NCBI taxonomy): domain Eukaryota; kingdom Viridiplantae; phylum Streptophyta; class Magnoliopsida; order Brassicales; family Brassicaceae; genus Iberis; species Iberis pinnata. The sequence continues at coordinate 2,817 of OVBE01012651.1, forward strand.
TCGTGACGGATTCCTGATGGATACTTCCTGACGAAAATCTTGACGGACAGATCCGTCAAGATGAATTCCGTCAGTAATCTGTCAAGAAACATCTGTTAGGATTCCGTCACGAATTTCTTGACGGATTCCTGACGGATGAATTCCCGACGGATCCTATCCATCAAGATTTCTGAAATATATTTTTTAAAATAATAATATTATTAATTGATTTATTTAATATAAATTAATAACATTTAATTATAAATTAATAAATATAATTAAAATATAATAAAAAAATATAAAAACATTAATAAAACTAAAATGTGAAAATGTTTACAAAAACCCAAAGTTCGATCGACAATGATATTAAAAGTAATAAAAGTAGAAACTATACTACTAGGTGGTGGTGGTGGCGGGAATCGGGTCGCCATCTGCGACATGAAAGAATCCAAAGTCATCTACAGCCGCTCATCCATCTAACGCTGCATCTCCTCCCTTTGCTCTCTGAGTCGCTCGGCTAGTTGCTCGTTGAGTTGGGCGGCGAGGCGAGCTTGTTGCTCCATTTGTGTGGCCTGCATCTGAGCCAACTGCTGCTGTATCAACTCCATATCCACATCCTTCTGCCGCATCTCCTCCTCCCAAAAAGAAGTCCTCGCTCGAGACAATCCCGGAAAACAGTAAGAAGCCATGCTCCCGAGCCCTAACATGCGCCCCTTCTAATTCTTCGTAGCCTACAAGAAACAAAAAACAAACCATTATGTTAAAACAAACCATTATGTTAAATTATAGTTTAAAAGTGTTTACCATATTACATACCTGAGACGCAATCTCGTACTGTGTATCGAGCGGGAGTTCGTCAAGGGTCATGGACTCCTGAGATGCCCGCTCATGGATCAGCCGTCGTGTCGTCTGGAAAACCTCGCGAAAAAACTCATCTTGTATCTGACCCGTCGTTTTGTTCGTGTGGATATCCTCCATTAGCTCGAGATGCCTTGGTCGACGGCCAGTCTCACGCCCCTATTTTATAATTGAGAATCAAATTAGTATTGGAAATTTAAATATTATGTGTTATATAATAAAAATATTTTCATACCATCTCATCGGCCCGAGTGACCGCACTCTTGGAACCGGTGTTGGTAGTAGCTATCCCCTTGCCATCTCGGGTACTCATGTGGTTGTTCCTATTGGAAACAGCTTTTCCCTTCGTCTTCTCCTCCTCCCAATATCTGATGAAGCCTGCTATGAGTTCTTCCTGCATCTTGTTATGCTTCTTTTTCTCAACATACCAACTATGCTTCCACGCATAGACGTGTTGAGTGAACGTCTTCGCAACTCTTGTATGAAACCCAATCCGGACCTCGCGTGTCAACTCAGGTGACAAGTCGAACTCTTGCTAAAAAATTTAAACGGGTTATTTTACTAACTACTTATAATTGTAGTTTATTCTTTAATATACAAAATCTGGATAATACTTACCGCAAATCAGTAAAACCAGTACTCCTTCTCGACATCTAGCATATCCTCAAATGTAGGATGCGCCACTCAAAGAAGTCCGTGCATTATTCTCTTAATGCACTTCGTGATTTTGTTGTTAGTATGTAGAAACCACGTCGTGCCGTCACGGGCAGACGGGTGGAGTCTCGGAAATCGCTCTCATCCAGGTTGGACTAGGAGGTCCTCTATAGACATCTGCATTTGGGGATGCAGATGTCCTTCAGGTGCCTGTGGTGTCTCAGGCACCCGAGTAGACGCCGGGGACGGGTCCGTAGGTCCCGACATCTGGCCAATCTCACCTGTATTAAATGATTGGTACGATATGAAATTAACGGTTTCAATTAAAATAATTAAAATTTACAATAATAATTATAAATGGAAACTTTATAAGAATAAATTGTACTAATATAATTCTAAATTTTTATAATTCTAAATTTTTATAATTATTTAACCCTAAACGCTAAAACCCTAAATACTAATCAAACCTAAAACCTTAACCCTAAAACACAAAAACACATTTTTTATGAAATATTAAATTTATAAATAAAAAACAAGAAGTTTATTCACAAGAGTTGGTTTTGTAACAAAAATAAACAAGAATGAGATTAGATCATGTAAGGAGAAGTGAGAGAATCCTTAGTTAAGGGGTGTACTCGATGTTTGCCTCGTTAAAACCTGAATCTTGAAAACCATGTGGGATAAAAATAGAAGTAGGAAAAAGAGTACAAAGCATGCGATTACGACCGAAGGACTGGGAACAAACGGGCTGAGCTATCCAGACATGGCCGAGAAGGGGTGTTGGTAATGAGACTATAGTAGGACTTGCTGCCATCGGGATTGTAGGTTGGAATACGGAGAGGTAGGGGCGTAGCCAAGGCTGGTAAAACGGTTGGTGATATTCTGACGAATACGGTTGCAGAGCGTCGATGGCAGAAGTGGATGTTGTTCATGGATGCGGTTGTTTTGTTCGCGCCAAATGTGGTAGATTGTTGATTGAAAGCACATTTTGAGTAAAATAGTTTCTAGCCGTTGGTGCGATGGATGACAGATAGAGCGAAGAGGGGCTATCCAGTCGGGTGAAAGATGACGGTGGAGAAGGGTTGATGTCATATCGGACTAGACCGTGTAAGAGTATGGGCAAGCGAAAAAGAGATGGCCGCGAGTCTCATCCCTCTTACCGCATAAATGACAATGTTGTAGATGTCCCCACTGACGCATCCTTACCCCCGTAGATAACCTGTCAAGAACAGCAAGCCAAGAGATGAACGCATAGCGCGAAATAGCCTGGGAAAACCAAATTGTCTTAGTCCAAGGGAGAGGTGTGTAAGAACAACTTAGCTATTTCCATGTTGAGACGAATGAGAAAGTGGGCTTACTTTCTTGTCCATGGTTCCACAATGGCTGGTCAAGTTCGCTAGATGCTTTTGGTGGAGTGAGGGCTACGATATGATCATACAGATCACGGAGATGGGGGACACAGGATCGGCGTAAACGCCATCCTAGTTGTGTCGTGGCATCGGCTACACATGCGTTGCAAGACGTGGACTTCCCATCATTGATGTGTTTGGTGATGAATGGTGCAGCTAGGGGACGAAGCTTCAAAAACTTGCGCCATATCCATGATCCACGCTCAATAAGAGTGTCATCCCAGAAAGTGGAACCCCGAAGCATGTAAAGTCTGATCCAATCTGCCCATAGGGAGGTATGGGTAGCGTGCAAGCGCCATATTAGAGAAAGGGAGAAGACGAGGGTAATATCTTCAAGCTGGTGAATACCCAATCCTCCCGCATCACGAGGTTTACAGACATCATGCCAGGCGATCTTGGATTGGTGATGATTGGTTGGCGATCCAGACCATAGGAAATTGCTACATAAACTATTGATTATCCGAGGGTAACTCTTAGGAAGACGGAACGCAAACTGCCAGAAGTTGACCGTACTGACTACAACCGATTGAATCAATTGTAGACGACCTGCAAAAGAAAGAAGATTCATAGCCCCAGAAGACATACGAGAACAAATTTTATCAATAAGAGGAAGGTAGTCGGTGCGGTTTCGACGCTTCGTTGTCAACAGAAGGCCAAGGTAGCGGATCGGGAGCTCTTCACTCCTGAGCCCGAGTGCGGCAACAACCCCCGGGAGGTTTGGATGCGGCTGCTGAGTGAGAAAGATTGATGATTTTTGAACATTTATGTGAAGGCCCGAGGCCTGTCCAAAGGTCTCCATAACCTGCAAAATACCATCTATAGAGGAAGGGTGTCCATCACAAAACACTAGAATATCATTAGCAAAACAAAGGTGAGTAAGAGATAGAACTCGACATTGGGGATGGAACCCAAATTTTCCTAGAGTAGCCGCTGCATCTAGGAGTTTAGATAGGACATTGTTAGCGATAACATAAAGATAGTGTGAAAGGGCACAACCTTGCCGAATACCTCTGGCACTCGGGAAATAGCCAACCGGATCTCTGTTGATAGAAATCGAGAAAGTGATTGTAGATTGGCAAAGGTGGATCCAATGAATAAAATGTGAAGGAAAATCCATGGCATGCAAAACATAAAGAATGAAGGTCCAGTTAATAGTATAAAAAGCTTTCGAAATATCCAACTTTAGAGTACAGCGGTGAGAGATAGAGGATTTATGGTAATCCTTAACGAGCTATGTGGCTAGGAGAACATTATCGAGGAGAAAGCGATCCTTAATGAAGGCGCTATGATTTGGTGCAATGAACTCAGGGAGAAGAATCTTCAATCTGTTGGCAAGGATTTTTGAGATGACTTTGTACGCCTTTGGGGATGAGAGATATAAACGTAGTATTAACTCCACAGGGCAGGAATCTATACATGAAATCAATTCCAATGATCGGCCAAGCTGACTTGTAGAATTCTGAGGTATAACCATTGGGTCCTGGTGCTTTGTTTGAGGGCATTGAGAACAGTGTGATTCAAATCTCATCGGCCGTCACGGGACTACACAAAGATTGAGCAAACGGAGATGGACAACGGTAAGGTATGAGGTAAGAGAGAATTGCTGCTAGGATAGGAACTGTTGCGGCTTCAAGCTGGAGGAAGCTTTTGAAATGGTTGAGTGCTTCGGTTTTGATGGCTTGAGGGTCAATGAGGATCTCTCATGAGGACGATGTAAGCTATTTGATGGTATTACAAGCAACCCGAGAACTTGCAACTCTATGAAAAAACCAGTATTTAGGTTGCCTTGCTTCAACCAATTGATGCACAACTTTTGTCGAAAAAGTTTCTCCTCAGCCGTAGCTAGATTGTGCCAATGGGTCGTGGCTAATCTCTCAGCTTTGAAGGAACCGAGTGTGGGATTTTGGAGGGCTTGTGCTTGTGTCATGCAAAGAGCTTGATAAACGTCACGAGATCTGGTGGTAATATCTCCATAAGCCGCGGATTGTAACTGGTGTAGAGCAAACTTTGAGGATTTTAGGCACATGTGAAAAAGACGTAGAGCTACACGGGATGGGTTAATTTAAGGACCAGTCGACCAATGAGATTGAAGCACCTGCATAAAAGATGGATGATTAGTCATGTAGTTGAAAACTTTAAAAGGTTTACGAAGATTAGAGGAGGGCGCGAAGAGGTGGATAACGCAAGGAGCATGATCGGATACACCATTGGCTTCAGAAACCACATACGAAGAAGAGAAAGTCGCCATCCACGAGCTATGAATGAGCGCACAGTCTAGCTTCTTCCTGATAAGATTTTCCTCACAATGGTTCCACCAAGTAAAGCGAGGACCTACATATGGAAAATCCACTAGATCACTGTTAGTAACAAATTCTTGAAATGTAACATTCCAGAACGAGAACCAAGGTGCGAGTTGGAATGCTTATCGACAGCAAGAATCTCATTAAAATCCCCGAAAATTAGCCAAGGTAATGCTAAGTGACCGCATATGCTTCTGCTATGTTGTAGGTCACGCCAAAGGAAACAACGATCAGCTTGAAAATTCTAAGCATAAACGCAGGATACAAGGATGGTGATGCCGGTTTAAAGCATGACTAGGGTAGTAATGACTTGCGTCGTTACTAGAAGATGGGTTACGGTAATGCCATCACGCCAACAGACCCAAATTCTTCCTAGACGATGAGTTGTATAGTTGTGTAAGGCATTCCAACCGGGCAGAGCAACCTATAAGATTGAAGAAAAATTATCAACATGAACACGAGTTTCTAAAAAAAAACCAAAGTGAGGGTTCGTTGAGCGGATCCAATTTCGAACAATAGTGTGCTTTAGGGGCTGATTAAAACCCCTAGTGTTTCATCAGAAGAACGGCATATCATCAATGTCTCCGGTTGGAGACATGGTTTTGGCTTCATGATTACTTGCGGCTTTGGAACTTTGCGAGAAGCGCCTGGGACTTGCTGCTTAGTTGATTTTGATTTGGTGCGGGTGCTATAGCGTCCTATGTTGGTTGATTCCTTAGCATTGTTAGGATCGGTATCAGTTATTTGACCATCTTCTATGTCCTCGGCTTCGGCCTGCTGGTCCGAAAGAACAGAGAACCGCGATGGAGAGCGAGAAAGAGTGGTTTGGGCAGGCTGTTTTGTAGGGGGAGAGGTTGAATGTTTGTTGGGTCGGGTGACAAGAGACCAAGCCTCATCTTCTGTATGCTCTATGTGTGTCAGGGAAATGGTGTCCTAAGAGAGAGAAGCCATAGTCACAACGTATTCGGCAGTGACGGGACTACTGTGATCATTAATCCTTTCGAGTTCCGGGTCAAGGAGGGACATTGTAGTGTCCAAGTTGGGATGACTAGGTAGAGGAAAAACTCCTTGTAATTCATTATTGGCAGCTTGTATTACTTCTGCAACACCTGCAACAAGGGGAATTAACAGAGTTAGTAGTCACATTGTCGGGAAAAGTGATAGTATTAGCAAGAGTGATAGGATTAGCAAGAGTGGCATGTGAAGCCGGAGATGTTGTTTCATTTGAAACTGTAAGTGCAGCTGGAGACTGAACGTTTGAGATAGGAAAAGAGGGAGTGAGGAAAGTCCAGCAGCTTCAATTGGTACGGAACTTGCAGCATTGGCTACAGCAGAAGCTTCAATTGGTAAGGAACTTGCAGCATCGGCTACGGTAGAAGCATCAGAGGGTTGAGTTGAGTCCTTTTGGACTGATTTCTTCTTGCATTCCGCTGCTTTATGACCCCAAGAATTGCAAGCCGTGCACTTTAGCGGTAACCAGGGGAAAGATACCAAGACAGGTGTACTTTCATTCACTAAATCAATTTGCTCTATCCTCTATTGTTCAAGATTGACTATGACTAGTACTCTCGCGACGTCGAACCTGATGCACTTCTCTGTTGTAGGATAAAGCTTTTGTGTAGTTCCGAAGATGTCACCGAGGAACCGAAGACCTGTATGAGAGAAAAGGTAGTCATGTACGTTACAATAATCAACCCATAAAGGCATTGAGGTTAAATCAGGTTTGGTCACTGCTTTCGAAGGACACCACTCTTGTACAACGAGTAAGATGTCAAAAATATGCCAGTATTTCTTCCGGCATACACTACTGCGAATGTCAGCAGATTCAATACCCGAATGTCAGCAAATTTTATAAAACACATTGTTATAAAACACATAACTAATCAAAATCAAAATCCAAATCATTTATCAATCACCAAACCCTAAATACTAACATTCAACCTAAACCCTAAACGATTATCAAACTCTAAAATTTTCCAAAACACAACCAAATAAATCTCGAAACACAAACTTAATCCTAATTTCAAAACACAAAGGTCATGCCAAACTTTTCTACTCTACGCTTGTGTGGCGAGAAAGAAATGATTGTATTTTCCAAGTTTTCTACGGAAGTTGATCGAGGTCACGCCAAAATTTTCTAGTCTAAGACTTCTACCGTCCGTTGGATCATACCAATCACACATGCAGACAACACATCTCAAGTTCAACATCCCTGGGTAATGGACCTCCAATATCCCTCGAAGAATGCCATAGTATAAAAAACTCCAGAAGACAACGATATACCATGATCTAAGGTCGTCCTCTCTCTATCTAAGGCGTTCACCTTGAAAGATAATCCCCTCGTGCAATACCTCGGGTATGACGTAGCAATATTTTTTGTCCCTCTTGCAATATCGAGCAACCAAGTTGGAAATGTTCGACCCTTCGATGTTTCCTCTGCAACCTATATTTACGTGTATATTAGAATTTAGAATTTTGCAATAAAATCAACCACTTACATAATATTGCAATCACTTAATGAACTCTTCTTGTTTTAGCGCCTCAACTTCGTCTTCAGATTTATCTGGGAAATAACCACGGACGACTGCCATGTATAACCTACATAATTTGAAATAATCACAATTTATATAAACTATAGTCATGAATGTTTAGTAGTTTTTAGATTCTAGTTTTTGGTTTTTGGATTTTGGATTTGGTTTTTGTTTTTAGATTTTGATTTTTTTGTAGATTCTAATTTTTGCAAAATCTTGATTGGTAGCTTTTGGGTTTTAGCAATATTTTTCAAATTTAACTTATGTTTTATTTTTAATGATTAAACTGTCAAAATAAATATCATTTTATGTGTGTGTGTGTGTGTGTGTGTGTGTTAAATTGTTGTATTACAATAATCATGAATAATAACTAACTAGATGATGTCCCGCGGTATTGCCAGAGAATATGTTATAAAATATAGTTTCAAAATTATGGTAGTATAACTTAAATTTACATATCATTATATAATTTTTTAAATGATTATGAAATATGTCAACAAATGTAAATATGTAAATACCAAAGTAAAAGTTTGATGACATTATAGAAAAATATATAACTATATAATATAAAATGTAATAAACATATTATTTTTTGATTTTAGAAAATGGAAAATTTAAAATATAATATAAATATATGTTATGTTGGTTTATTTATTAAAATAAATAATAAAATAATATAAATTTTGTAAACAAATTTCAAATTTTAAATATATTAATTCATATTATTTCAAATACAAAAATTTTTAAATTATTTATTTTAAACTTTATTGTGTTATATATTATATACAGAGTTTTTTGAAAATATATTCTCTTAGAAAAAAACTAAAAATAAATAAATAAACAAATTTTGTTACTTAAATGAGAGAAAAAAATAGTTGAGAATATTTTGGTAAAGATTTTTCTATAGATTATGTGGTCTTTATTTTATTTAAATAAATGATATGATATATAAATATTTGTTAATGGTATATCATGTAATTTATTACTAATTTAATTTTCCTTATTAAAAAGTCTTCCTTTTTAATATATAGGAGATAGTTACTCTTAAGATATAAAATTAAATTATAAAGTAAAATATGTATAATACTTATATCAACTAAATAAATTAATTTTATTATCAAAATTGTTATGAAATATTAATTAAATTATTATTATAATAATTAATAAAACTTATCCGAAAATTCTAATAACTTGAAAAGAATATTTTTTTAAAAAATATATTTTTGCAAATATTTTTTTTATATTTTTTGTTGTTGTCAAATTATTAATTTTTTAAGTGCTAATTCTATAAAAATAAATGCACAATTTTTTAATAGTAAAATCAAATAACAGTTTTATATTCTAATATTTTGAATAATTAAACTTAACATCAATTTTTTGGTAAATTTATCACGAAAAAATTTACAAAAAGTATTTTTGAACAACTGACTATTTTTGACAAAATATACTAAATTTTTTATTATAACTTATTTTCTGTATTAATTTGTAAAACCAAAGAATAATGTAGAATAATCATTATTTTTTATTTTATGATTTTTTTAACAATAAAACACTAAAAAGAAGGATCCATCGATAGATAAAAAAAACTAACAAAACATGGATTTTGGTTTCACATAAAAATAGGTAGTTTTTTTTTTCAAAAACTAGTTTCCCTAAATTTTAGGGAATCAATTTTTAGAAAATCTTGATTGGAGAAAAATGGTTTTTGGAGAAACAAAAACCAAAAACTAGTCTAAAATCTACAAACATTCAAGGCCTATATGTATAATAAAAATTTGAAGATATTTAAAGTATCTAACATGTACCTTTCATATTCGAGTATATCCTCACAATTAGTAAAAATATACATATGTAAATGGTTCCACTCCTCGGATTTAAGTCGGCGACTCTTACCCTTCCCGCTAAGTTTTCAAATTTTTCGAAACAGGCTTGGAACATAAGTCGGGTATATCGCATGTTCTCCACTGTCGTCATGTCGACTTGTTCTACGAATTCTTGTTAGAACATCTCTTTGAAAGTAATATTGTGCGAAATTTGTAGCTTCTTCATTGATGCTTTGCGCCACAATAGAACCCTCGACTCTGCTTAGATTTTTCACCTTTTTCTTCAAGTGGAACATGTACCTCTCAAAGGGGTACTTCCACCGATATTGGATCGGTCCACCAAGCGATGCTTCACGTGGAAGGTGAATCGTGAGATGTTCCATGACGTCGAAGAAAGATGTTGGGAAAATCTTCTCCAAGTCGCAAAGGATCATTGGTATGTTCGTCTGTAGTGTCAAAATACCATCAACAGTATGCGTCCTCTTGCTAAGATCACGGAAGAAAGCTCCAACCGCTGTTAATGAAAGAAAACATGTAAGCAAACAATTATTAGAACGTTAAAGTAAATTGTACAAAATTTGCTACATTAATACCTGCAATGTCTTCGTGAACATCTTTCGGCAGGAGATGCTCAAATGCAAATGGAAGAAGGCGTTGCATCACCACATGACAATCATGGCTCTTCATTCCAATGAATTTTCCTTCTCCGATATCAACATAATTTCTCATATTAGAAGCGTACCCATCGGGGAATTTGACCCTATGAATAATCTAGCCGAAGAACTCAGCCTCTGCATTCTTCGATAATCGAAATGCCAGAATTGGACAACTTCCATCAGGGTTGATGTGAAGCTCAGGACGAGAACA
>OVBE01012653.1:1734-13233 GCA_900406425.1 Iberis pinnata
TTCCAAAGCTGTCCGAAGAGCTAGACCTTCTGCCATTAGTGGGGATTGGACAAATAGCTCCACCTTAGAACTTTCAAAAGGAGGTTGATTATGTCGTCGAAAAATTGCTGCTAGTCCTGCTCTTTTGGTACGAGAACACCATGCCGCGTCGGAGTTGCATATGGATGTTGTAAGAGTAGGTGATTCTCTCGAGTTCATCATGTGACTTAGTGAAGACTTGGTTTGAGTTTGTTGTGCCTCATTCCATTCCTTGGCATTACATAACTTCTTTTCCACTGTTTCTTGTTCAGAAAAGCATATGTCTTGGAATATTCGATGGTTTCGAGCAATCCAAAGAGACCATACTACCCAAGGGGCTAGATGAGTCTCATTAAGGCCTGTAGGTGGGAGATTATTTAGTGATGATACCAATTCCCAGCAATCTTGAAAAGATCCATTCGTAGGAGGGTGGGAAAAATCAGAGAGTGGGATCATGTCCCAGACTTTCTTGGCGAATAAGCAATAAAAAAATACATGTCGAGTTGTTTCCGCTTCACCACATACCTTGCACGCCGGAGATTGAGCAATTAAACGCTTCCATAGTCGTTCTCCTACCGGTAAAGCATTGTGATTTGCTTTCCAAATTAAGAGCTTAATCTTGTTTGGTATCTTCTTTGCCCAAATGGACTTTATCCATCCAAATTCTTGATTACTTCTGCTTTCACTAGTTATGTTTCTCTGTGTATGGTCCGATAAAGCTGTGAAATACCCTGTTTTGGTAGAATATATACCATTAATAGTCTTCAACCGTAAGATAGTATCTGGTGCTCCTTTTTTGCTTGGTTTAATATTTAAAATGTGATGCTTCCATTCTGGCGGCACTTCTTGTATCTTTTCTTGATCCCAATCCAATGAGTTTGGTTGAAATAAAGATGATACTAATCTATTTTCCTCATCAAAATTAACAGGGCCAATTGGTCTTGCTTGGGCAAATGGATCTAACCAAAAGTCCGACCATACCTTGATTTTCTCACCATTTCCAACTGTCCACCCTAAGTTCTTCTTTAATAGATCTCTACCAATAAGAACACTTCTCCATCCATGAGATGCATTTGAGGCTGTTGTACATTCCAAAAATTCTTATTTTGGTAGTATTTCCCTTGCAATGTGCGAGCCAATAAACATTGGGGGTTCTTTAACAGTCTCCAACTCAACTTTGCTAACATAGCATTATTAAAGCATGGTATATCTTTAAATCCAAGGCCTCCTATACCTTTCGGCATTGTCATCTTATCCCAAGAGATCCAAGCCATTTTATTTTCTTGGTTTTTCAAATCCCACCAAAATCTCGTAAGAGCCGATTTGATCCGGTTGCAAAGTGATAGTGGTAACTTGAAACAAGACATCGCAAAGAAGGCATAGCGGATAAAACGCTTTTCAATAACACCATCTTTCCGACGGTTGAGAGAAACTTTGAGGACCAAGACATAGCTTTTTGTCGTATTCAATCTACTATACTTGTAAATAGATCTTTTTTCCTTCTACCAAAGAATTCCGGTAGTCCAAGATATTTCCCAAGTCCGCCTTCTTTCGTAATTTGGAGATCTCTTTTCACTTTATCTTTTAGAGTAGCTGGTGCCTTTCTTGAGAAGAAAATTGCCGATTTTTTAAAATTAATGACTTGTCCGGAAGCTAGAGAGTAGTCCCTTATTATCAACTTTAGAGCTTCGACACTTTGTTTGTTTGTTCGGCAAAAAAAAACATTGTATCATCCGCAAAGAGTAGGTGATTAATTCGCGGGCTATTTCTAGCAACCTTAATCCCCTTTAATTCATTCTTCCCACTAGCATTCTTGCAAAGTCCCGAGAGTACCTCACTACATAGGATAAAGAGATAAGGAGAGAGGGGATCGCCTTGTCGAATACCTCTCTTAGGAAGGACCCTTCCTTTAACCGTTCCGTTCAATAGGAATGAGTACGAGACTGTAGAAATACATTGGGTAATCCATTGTATCCACCTTTGATGAAAGCCAAGTCTACGAAGTACTAATGATATGAACCTCCATTCTACTCTATCATAAGCTTTACTCATGTTCGTTTTCACGGCCATTGAACAATGCTTTGATGCTTTTGAATTTTTTAGGAAGTGTAAGACCTCATGTGTTATCAACACATTATCCGATATCGCTCTTCCTTTTACAAAAGCCGATTGATTCTCCGATATGAGCGACTTGAGGATTGGTTGGAGTCTTCTCGAGAGGAGTTTTGATATGATTTTGTAATAAACGTTGCACAAGGCAATGGGTCTATACTCCGATATCTTCCTTGGTCCATGTATTTTCGGGATTAGTCTTATGTGGGTCTCATTAATCGAAGTGGGTAGACGTCCCGTTGAGAGGAAGCTCTGAATTTCTGCAGTAATTTTGTCTCCCATTGAATTCCAATTCGATTGAAAAAAAGATGCCGAGAAACCATCCAGACCGGGAGCTTTGTCCGGGTGGATGGAAAAGAGAGCTTCCCTTACTTCGGACAGGGTAGTGTCTCTAATCAGTTGTGCATTTTCCTCAGCAGAAATTTTTGGGACAAGGGCTCGATTTATTATTTCCTCACTATTCGAGTCTGTTGACATAAACAACTCAGAGAGATAATTAACAATAACCTATGTTATCATGTCTTCCTTATAATGAGGAGTACCCAAATCATCTTCTAGGACTGTAATATTATTCATTGATCTTCGTCCCTTTGTTACGGCGTGGAAATAGCCCGAGTTGTGATCTCCTAGTGATAGCCATAGCAATCGGCTTCTTTGCCGCCAATACGATTCTTCCGCTAGGTGAGCCTTTTTCAATTCAGCATTGAGTTGATCCAGTTCCGATTGAACTGTGGTTGAGCTTTCCATTGCTTTGTTCAATTCAAACTGCTTTTCTTCTATAATAAGTTTCGTATTACGTCTTTGATCTTTGTGCCAAGAGAGTATTGCTGTGTGAGAATCCCTTATTCGGTTGCTTATAGGCTGGGGTTTTGTTGATAACCAGATGGGTTCGATAATGGCTTTGATCTCCGGGTTATAGCTTAGTTTTCTGTCAAATCTAAACAGCCCTTTGCCTCGGAATTTAGTCGTATCAAAGTGAGATATTAATGGTTTATGGTCCGATCCCTCGAAATGGAGGTATTCACACCTACTTGATGGGTATTCTTTCATCACTCTTTCTCTTCCATAACTGTAATCGTGATAGAGAGACGAAATTAGCAAAGTAAGATCCAACTTAGATACGATTCTCAATAAAAACATACTTATCCAACAAAGGCAAAGCGAATAGCTACAAATCGAATTCAAAATGGAGAAAAAAACTTCCAATTCTCTTCAGTATTCCACCGGAGAGGATGATTGGACATGATTCTGAAGAGGAGATGAATCAGTCTTTAGGATGATAGGACAGGAGAAACCATGGATGGTGAGAGGGAGATAAATCGCTTATGCGATAGAGAAGAAAAAGGTTTTCGGGAAAAAAGTGACAAAAAATTATTAAAAATTTATAAAATTATTTTTGAGATTTTCTCGCTCTAAAAAATGCTTCTCTCTAAAACGACGCAAACCAATAACAAAAAAGCACCGATAATCAACTGCTTTGTAATCGTTCCAGTAACTATTGGCCGGTGACGGGCGAAAACGTCGGCACTGTGCATCATTATTGCTTTCTCGTTTTTTATTCATGTTTTTAGTTTTTCTATTTGTAATATTATTGATTCAAGTGAATTGCACTGATGGAGAAAATGATCTTCGTACGATCACGATATTGCCATAATGTGTTGGCGATCTATTTTCTTAATTCTCGGTTATCTTTTCCATTCACTTGAATTGATATTCAAGTCTAAAAAGTCTCGAAGATTTATGAGTATATCCTCTAAATCTAAGGAACATTTTCCGTCCGATGAATGGTGTTACTATATCCAGGCAGTTTGTGGCGGTGTTATTCCGGAACTAACCGGTGTCTCTTCTCCACCAAACCTAATTTTTGATGGATCTGTTTTAATGGGATTATGATCTTCAAAGTTATTCTCTATACGACAACCACCGAAACCGCCTTGGAAATGGGAACAAAAGCATTGGTTTGATGTTATGGAGGATTTGTTTCTCACTATGGTCACTTTGACAAGTGTCTCACGGTTACATGTATACAAGCGTTGAGTTCATATTTGGTAATTAGAAGGTGTATATCTCAACGATTCATCATATTAGACATGAATCTCATAGCAGAAGATCCAATCAAGAATAATTGGAATCAGATTGGAAGATATTCAAAGTTAGTGTTCTTTTGTAAAGAAGATTCGGGTGTGGAATTCTTGGTATCAGAATGTCCAAATTTCAGAACATGTATACGAGGCATTGGGTTTATTATGCAGTGTGTAATTAGAAGGGTCAAAACAAAGACTTGGCGCACAATTTGCATCAAAGTAAAATCAAATATGAAGAAAAAGAACAAAGATTGTCTGCATAAAATATTATCTTTCTCAATTTCTCATATATTTACTTAGTATATGGCACTGCTTATGTAATAATATGTATCTGTAGTTCTGTAAACTAACTTTGTATTATCAATTTGATATCAATGAATGACGTTAAAAAATTATAAAATTATAACTATTCACCATGTGACACTTATGAGTTTTTTTTTTTCACTAACACTTAGGAGTTTCTTAACTTTTAGAAAAATCTTTATTTAATCGATTATTGAGGTTTAAGATATTTTATTTTTATTTTTAAATAAAAAAAAAACTTCTTAAGAAACACTGATGAATAAATATAACTGTTACTCACTAACCGCTTCTTACGAAACAACGAAACAGGCGATCACCAGTGATTATCAAATCTTATCGCCACCACCGTTAATCACTTTTCCCTCCGGCCGACGTCGGCTGTACTCTTTCTACTCTATTTTACTTATATATTTGTTGTTTGTGATTTGAATATAATCAAATCTATTATATTATATTTGGTTCTTCTTCATGGAGAATCTATTAGTTTCGCTTATCAGTGTTTTGAGTCTCTATCGAGATTTTACTTTTCCGACAATGAAATCTTCGTTTGTTGGAATTTTTCCATGGTATATGTTGTATTATGGTGTTCTTCCTCTGGATAAATTTCATGTAGGTGTTGAATCTTTTCGAAATTCAATTCGGATTTGGAAACCGCCATGGAGAGATTACAGGAGAAACAATGTAAGTGGAGAAGATGGAGAGATGGCTAAAAATAATTGGGATTATATCAAGATCATTTCAAATTCTACAATATTTATGAAGACTCTGATACGGACTAATTGGTATCAGATTGTCAAATTTCCAGAACTAGTTTCAGAAACAATGGATTTTACTGATGCAGTTAGAGAACAGCCTCGACAATATAGGCGTATGAATTGCATCGGAGTTAGATGGTATA
The DNA here is from genome assembly GCA_900406425.1 of Iberis pinnata. Lineage (NCBI taxonomy): Eukaryota > Viridiplantae > Streptophyta > Magnoliopsida > Brassicales > Brassicaceae > Iberis > Iberis pinnata. The sequence goes on from OVBE01012653.1 coordinate 7,150, forward strand.
AAAGAAAAGAAGATAACAGATTTATAAATCTATTAGCGTATAAGACGTTCTTCATCGGAATGCATCGTAAACATTACTTTTTAAAATTACTGTCTTCAGCATATGGCGCACATATCTGCTTGTGTAATAATTTGTATTCTGTAGTTTTGTATATGACATTGTATTTTTGATCCAATATCAATAAAAATTTGTCGAAAAAAAAAAAAAGAAACACTAATGAATATGGTCTTATGTCCTTAAAGTTTATCGGAAACACCTAAAAGGTGATATTTTTCCTTTTGTCAAGAGAACCATACATCAGAAGATTATCAGAAGATGGGGCAATATGTTCTTATTGGTTTGTTCATAAAGTGGTTAAATCGTGAAAACAACAAAAAGATCATTATGAGAACTAATTAAAAGTTGCATCATGCATTGCTTGTTCTCACAAACTGAGAAAAGAAAATAATATAAACAAAAATGAACATGCTTATGAGCTTTTTTCTGTTTTCACGGCAAGTCAAGTATATTATACTATAAAAGAGTTACAACATACATATTTAATAATTCGATACAACCATTAAGACAAATAAAGTATACTGATAATAATTCCGATGAAATAGTGGAGATTAACAAAACTTTTTTAGAAGGCTTAGAGCATCTCCATTAATAAAGGGTAGAGGTTCTTAACTAATTTAATACTAATTGTTTTACTAATTTTTGATTAAAGAAACTATATAGGAGTTCTTAACAAAATAATATCCAATAGTTACAAACTCCAAGATTTTAAATACAAAAATATAAACTATGAACTATTAATATAAAGCAATAACTGAAAATTGATCTCAAATGTGTGTTTCACAAAATGTTTACTCTTTTGAGTATCTAAACAAAATATAAACTATGAAGTGTCTTCCTTAAACAACAAAAAGATGTAAATATCCTTCTTCTCAAGCTTCTTGTAATCCGCAAAGATGTCAAACCAAAGCATATTCCATTAACATGTGAGTGTAATGTTCATGATCGAATCACAAGTTAATACATACAACACATAAAATCAATGAGTTTTCCAGATTGCATTAGAAAATCCTATTAAATGCGCAAAGACCTATTACGTATTTAGCATATATAGAATCGTATTACAGAAATCTCAAGAAAAGTTTATTGATAACTAGTTAAAAAACCAACTTTGTCATATAATATTTGAGCAAAGAATTTCTCAGCTATCCTTAACTAGTAAAGGAGCAATCCACTTAATGAGAAAATTTTCACTCTTGCTACACTCTCAACAAAAAAGATAGATGATCTTTTAATTCTCATCACATGAAACCAAAGATGAAACAAGAACTGGAGAAACTACGATTAAGTATGAAATCCGAAATATGCTTTGTTCATTGACATAAGCCAATTCAAGATCATCCTATATATTAAAGCAAAGAACTGAGATATAACATATTTATGAAGTGTGTTTACCTTGAACAAGAATGCGATCACACACAGAGGAATACAAGTCCCAGGACCATTGCAAAAAATTTAGAAAAATTTAAACCATGTAAAAAAATAACATGATTCTAATGTTTTTTAATGAAGAAGCTTTAAGAAATATGAAAGCGTTTATAGCACTTGTGGTATGATCTGGGACATTACTCATTAGCCACAAAGCATGAACAATATGCAACAATAGTAGTCATCATTAACATTGCATATAAACCAAGCATGAAAGCAATCACTATTAAGGCAATTCTATATATGTAAAGATCTCAAATGTAATTACACATAACCTAGTTCTATGATGCTGAGTAGTGTATAAATATTATATAGCAGTCACTGTAATGTTTATCAATATTATTATTTACATGGTATCATCCTGCGATTCCTAAACCTCACCAGAAAAAAAAAACCCTAAACACTCTTCTTCATTTTCATGGCTGACAACACCTCTTCTACCGTCACTGATACGTTACTGTTCATTCACAAACCCTGCTTAATGTCAATATGACAAACGTTTCCCGACTCACCTCCAGTAACTACCTTATCTGGAGTCTCCAAGTTCATGCCCTCCTTGATGGCTATGGACTCATTGCTCATATTGATGGATCTCATCTAATTCCTTCTTCTGTTATCACTGTTGGTAATGTTCAGGTTGAAAATCCCGCCTACGTTGTCTGGCAGCGACAAGATCGTCTTATTTATAGCGCCTTATTAGGTGCTATCTCCACCACCATCCAACCTATCCTTTCTCGTGCAACTACCTCAGCTCGTGTGTGGGAGATCCTAGCTAACACATATGCAAAACCAAGTAGAGGACATGTCAAGCAGTTAAAGACTCAACTCAAACTCTGGAAAAAGGAAGACAAGACCATTGATGCTTATCTTCAAGGGCATCTTACCACCATGGATCAACTTGCCATTCTCGGCAAACCTCTGGACCATGAAGATCAACTAGATCTGATCTATGATGGTCTTCCCGACACCTACAAACCTGTCATTGATCAAATGGAAGGCAGAGAGGTACCTCCAACTATTACTGAACTCCATGAGAAATTACGTAATTTTGAAGCTAAACTTCAAACATCAGATCTGTCTGCCCCTTCCTTCACTGTCGCGGTCAATCTGGCCCAACACTCTCGCCATAACTCTCCTCGGCCACGGCCTCATCACAACTCTCCGGTCTCTGCTTCTCGACCCTCTTTCAAAAACAATCGCACTCCGCGACCATACTTGGGAAAATGTCAGATTTGTGGCAGTCAAGGACATAGTGCCAAGCGGTGTCCACAGCTTCAACAGTTTCAGGGACTTACCAGTAACACTTACAATAGTCCAAACACCTCATGGAGACCTCGTGCTAATCTTGCCACTGCCTCTCAGTACCCTGGTAACAACTGGATTCTAGACAGTGGTGCTACACATCACATTACCTCTGATCTGGAAAATCTGTCTCTGCATCATCCATACAATGGCAGTGATGATCTTCAGATTGCTGATGGATCCACCCTGCAAATTCAACAAACTTGTTCAACATTCTTACCTTCCCAATAACAGTCTCTTGCCTTAACTAAAGTTCTTTATGTTCCTCAAATACATAAGAATTTAATTTCGGTGTATAGACTATGCAATGATAATAATGTTTCTGTTGAATTTTTCCCTGCCTCATTCCAGGTGAAGGACTTAACCACGGGGGACCGATTGCTCCAAGGCAAAACTAAACATGATCTCTATGAGTGGCCACTGCATCTTTCTCAGCCTTCACTGTCTTATGCCACACCCACATCTAAAGCTACTTTGTCTGCGTGGCACTCACGCTTAGGACATCCCTCTTTATCTATTTTAAAAACAGTTGTTAATCATTTCAAACTTCCAGTTTCAGATTCTTCTAAACAGTTTTTACCCTGTTCTGATTGCTTACTCATTAAATCTCATAAACTACCTTTCTATCAAAGTGTTACTACCTCTCGTCCTCTTGAAGTTGTCTGGACATCCCCTATTCTCTCAAATGATCATTATAAGTACTATCTTATTCTAATTGATCATTTCTCACGTTATGTGTGGTTATACCCAATGAAGCAAAAATCACAAGTAAAGGGACTATTTATTACCTACAAGGGGCTGGTTGAAAACTATTTTCAACATAAAATTGGCACATTGTTTTCTGACAGTGGCGGTGAATTTGTTGCCTTAAGATCATACCTGGCAAAGGCTGGAATTTCACACCGAATGTCTCCACCACATACTCCCGAACACAACGGGATTGTTGAACGCAAACACCGACATGTGGTTGGCACTGCTTTGACTCTTCTCTCTCAATCCTCTGTTCCGAATCAATACTGGCCCTTTGCCTTCGAAGCAGCTACATATTTGATAAATCGTCAGCCATCTCCGGTCCTTCAAATGATCTCCCCTTTTCATAAGCTCTTTAATTCTGAACCCAACTACTCTACTCTTCGAGTTTTTGGTTGTAGCTGTTATCCTTGGTTGAGACCCTACACTAACAATAAAATGGAGGATCGGTCACTTTCCTATGTATTCATGGGTTACTCAAGTACTCAAAGTGCCTATCGGTGTCTTCACCTTCCTACTGGTCGACTTTACATCTCTCGGCATGTCCAATTTGCTGAACATCGATTCCACTTTACTGAAATGAAGAACTCGCCTGAATTCTTCTGCAAATCCAGCCAAATATCTGATGATGTTATACGATCTTCGGCTCCACCAGTTACCTCTCTGCCCGTCGTCAATCGGCTCCCCCCGTGTACCGGTTCTTCACCTGCTCCACCGCCACCGACAGCTGCGCCTCCATCACCTCAGGTATGTCTCTCACCTCAACCTCGCACTTCTTCTGTCTCTACTCACTCTGAGCCCACTGCTCAGCTACAAAATGGGCCTGAACCCGAGGCCCAGCTCTCCCCCTCTTCACCCATTATAAATCACTCTGAGCCCACTGCTCAGCTACAAAATGGGCCTGAACCCGAGGCCCAGCTCTCCCCTTCTCCACTAATACTAAATCCACAACCCTTCTCCTCTTCAAGCCCATCTTCTGTCTTGGCCCAAACTTTATCATCCCCACATACGATCCCTAATTCCCCAATTCCTCCTCTTCCACCGTTATCACCGCCATCTCTTCCACTGTCATCTTCAACCCAAATTCCTTCTCCTCATAACAACCACCCCATGATTACTCGCGCCAAAAACAAAATTACCAAACCCAAACAGAAACTTAGCCTCACTTCCGAACTCTCTCCTTCGAAAATGTTGGAACCAAAAACAGTTATTCAAGCTCTCAAGGATGAAAAGTGGAGACAAGCTCTATCAACTGAATTTAATGCGCTCACCTCTAATTATACATGGGAATTGGTTCCCTCTGAACCCCATCACAATCTCATTATGTGTAAGTGGCTTTTCACTGTTAAGTACCGTCCCAATGGTGATATCGACCGTTACAAGGCAAGACTCGTAGCTCGTGGATTCACACAACAATATGGTGTTGACTATGGTGAGACTTTTAGTCTTGTTATCAAGACTAAAACAATCAGACTTGTTCTCAATGTGGCAGTTACAAGATCGTGGCCTCTCATTCAACTCGATGTGAATAACGCTTTTCTACAAGGTGATTTGACAGAAGAAGTGTTCATGACCCAACCCCTGGTTTTATTGATCAGAATCACCCACACCATGTCTGTCGATTACGCAAACCAATCTATGGCTTGAAACAAGCGCCAAGGTCATGGTACCTATCCCTCAAACACTATTTGTTACAATCTGGTTTTCGCATCTCTATGGCCGATTCATCTCTGTTTGTACAACAAGTAGGCGTTGACTCTCTTTATCTGTTGGTATACGTGGATGACATAATTGTCACTGGTAGTAACTCTGGCCTAATACAACGTGTTTTAAGATCACTTGCTGACAGTTTCTCCATCAAAGATCCTCAGAATCTACACTACTTTCTCGACGTTGAAGTCACTCGCACATCTCGGGGTCTTCATTTGATGCAACGATGCTATATCCTTGATCTCCTTGATAAAGTAAAGATGTCAGATGCTAAAGATGTAGCCACTCCAATGCAACATCAACCGAAATTGTCCCTGTATTGAGGAGAACTCTTGCCGGATACAAAACTGTATAGATCTATTGTTGGCAGTCTACAGTACTTAGCTTTCACACGTCCCGACATAATGTACGCGGTTAATCGTCTATCTCAGTTTATGCACAAACCTACCACGGTTCATATGCAAGCAGCCAAGCGGGTACTTCGTTATTTGGCAAGAATGTTATCTCATGGAATCTTCATCCGACAAGACAATACTTTTACACTTCATGGTTTTAATGATGCGGATTGGGCCGGTGATACCGATGATTACATTTCAACCAATGGATACCTCATCTACCTTGGGGCTACGCCGGTTTCGTGGACAGCCCGAAAACAGAAAGGTGTGGCTCGCTCGTCTACCGAAGCAGAGTATAGGGCAGTTGCACAAGCTGCTTCCAAAATTCTGTGGATCCGGTCATTACTCCAGGAATTAGGTATTCTGTTGAATCAAGACTTAAAATTAGGTTTAGGTCTTAGATTATATGGGCAAAAGCTCTGAAGAATTTCATATATCGTTT
>OVBE01012654.1:0-13232 GCA_900406425.1 Iberis pinnata
TTCACCCCATTTTTGTTGCATTAACATCACAACCATTGGAGAAGCATTCAGGGACTTAATCCTCACACCTAGGATCACATCACTAGATAAATTATTGTAACATCCTACCCCGCAACAAAATGCTAGAATCTTCATTAGACACAAACTTAGAAAATGAAAAAGTTTTTATTAAAAAATCATAAATAATAGAATCTTAGATGAAACATTAAATTCAATATGTGAAATATGTTGAAACGTCAAAAGACTTATTACAAAAAAAAAAAATTTAAATCAAAACCATCCAAATCTAGCACTTATAGAATCTAGAGTTCTTCTACTCATTATATTCACGTATTAAAAAAGATGGGAAGAGGAGAAGGGTGAGTAAACTCCGCCAACATTAGTTTACCAAATGAGAGTGGACTCCACGAATCCATAAATCCCTCACAACCAACTAAACATTGAAACCACAAGATTCTACGTCTAAAACAAGTAGTAAAAAGTGCGAGCCAAGAGCTCACACAAGGTCCCTAACGTCATAAGCGATTGTCCAGACGCCCGAGTAGCCATCTGGTGCGAATGCCACCCACCACTCTGACGATTCTTCTTACGGCTTCGCGACCGTACACGCATCAGCCCTAGACGACTTTAAGCGCATCCCTCTGCGTGGTTGTGGCTCATCACCCATGTTCATGATTGTCCGGTAGATCATTAATACTTCGTCAATGGCCCAATACGCAGGACTCGTCACGTCGTACTCCGACTTCATCAAACAACAACATGAGGTACGAACACTGATACCTTTACAATTTTTTTAACTCATGTTTCCACATTGAACGCCCGTTACCGATGCTCGCAATTACTAGCACCAAATACGCACTAATACATTCATCATGCCCAAAAAATGGTTCACATCTAGCAACTTACTTCAGTTCATGATCAAACCCAGAAAATCACATGCACCAGATATTCGTGAAGTTTAGACTAAGATAAACAACTATAAGCAAGAATCAAAATAAAATGCTAAATAGATTGAAAGATATTGGTCCTACAATCCAAAAACATGAAGAACACTAAAAACAGAAAAATACATAAAATTAAGGTAAAATGAAGACTGAGAACAAATGGGGGCGAGATTAAGGTTGAGTTTGGAGGCTTGAATAAGGTTGAATCCGAGTTGCTTGTCTGAGTAGGAAGTTTGGACTGACTTCAGATGCTTCACTATGGCAACAGCCGGGTGGCTTGTCCAATCCAACATTTTGGTTGGGTATAAGTGGTCTTGACTCTGGCAACAGCCAAGTGACTTGTCCACTCCAGTGTCTTGGCTCGGCTAGTAGCAGAGTTAGATAGCCATTTCAGCACTTTTCTTCTTTCACATTGATTACATGGTCCCAAACACTTTCTAAGTACTAGAAACACCTCCAATATGCGCATGTATGAAATGTTAGTGAAAACTACTCTAAACATGCAAACTTATTAAGAAAGTCTATAAATACAACCTATTGATAACAAAATGAACCTAAAATGATGTTAAGTACATGCCTAGAACATGTAAATCACATTGACACTTGGGTTAGTCTGATTTGGGTTAGCTTGGTTTGGATATAGGTTAATTTATTGTGTGTATCTTTCAGATTGACACTTGGGTTAGTATTTTAGTGTCCAATAATAATAAATTCAAAACCCTAAACCCTAATATAAATAATTCAATAATTTTATATTTATAACACATTATTCACTAGTTCTCAAATTAACCCTAAACAAAATATTTCAATAGTTTTCACAAAAAAGAACTACTTAGAATGTCAAATTTTAATTTCCAAATTGAATATATTAAGCTTATACCCTAAAACTTATATCTTAAAATTTATATCATAAACATTTTAACATGTGTATCTACAAAGCCCTAAACTCTAAAACCATAAATCTTAGATCCTAAAAACTTAATTAAAGATTGATATATATATGAAGTTTTATAAATTAATTCGATATATAAATCAATGTTTTTATAAATTATTTTTTTAGTCCAAGAGATTATTTTTAATTATAAAAAAATAAAATATATTTAAATAGTAAAATAATTTATTGGTCAATCCACAAAGACAAAGAATACTCTTTGTTTTATTGTTAACTGTTAATCTATTTAATCTAACAGTAGATATTAATTTTTTTCCCCCATTAAGTCTAAACGCAAACTCTCGTCTCTCCGTTTCGTCTCTCCTCCCATCTCATTCATTGTTTTTTATTTTTCATTTCCAGATTTGAGGACCTTCGGTTGTAAGTTTTAGCTACAATCATTTGATGATATCATTATATTTGAATTTTATATGCAGTCAGTGACAACTTTTTCCTTGGATACCGGTTTATTCAGTCATTCATGGATAATCAGCAAGTATTGAAGATAGCGGAGATGATTCAACTTAACAATTCAGATTCACAAGAAAGGGTATATATGATGGTAACCAAAACTAGTCTTTTAGCTTTTTACATGTTTAATATAACATCTTGAGGTTATTGACCAAACTAATTATGTTATTCAACACTTGCGATACAAAAATTAGGAGCTCGAAGACACTACTAGAAAGGGGATGAAGAAAATCATTATATTTTTTTAGAAAGAAAAGAGTTTCAATTTGTTTACATTATACGTGATGATCAATTAATTTGAATCTGATATGTTTTTGAGTCTAAGTTAAGATTCCCAGTGATGAAAGTTTTAGTTATCTGGAAAAGTGAGAAAATGGTGCTCCCTCTTGGAAATCAATGAATACAATGAATAAAGGCAAGGTTAAGAAAGCAATCTATTCTATCAATTTTCAGTAGCAAAAAGATGGATGTTCTTATCATAGTTTCCTTTACGATGCATATGGATAGAGGAAATCGAAGGAAAGCATACAGAGTTAGATAAGTCGTCATAGAATGAATGTTTTATCTTCCACTTTTAACAGAATTTCGGTTTTGTCTTTTTAGCAGAGAGAAAAAAACATGACTACATTGGATTTGTCAAAAGCTGAGCTTGCTCTTATAGTTCTATACTTGAAAAAAGCTGAAGCTAGGGATAAGATTTGCAGAACTATACAATATGGTTCTAAATTGTTAAGCAATGGACAACCTGGTACTACTCAAATTGTTGTCAAAAACACTAGCTTGGCTTAAAAAGTGTTTCGTTTGTTGAAGGTTCAATCTCAATATTGTTGGTTTCAGTTTTTGAATTGGCTTCATTGTTTCTGTTTTTATATCTGATGGATTTGAATGTGCAGTTTGTTAATGACTTTCATGGTCTTATTAGCCATGTGGCCATGTGGCTAAAGATATGTTTTGATTCAATCAACTTTTGTTTTTCTTTGTTGGTTTATTTGTTGTAGTCGAAGAATGCACTCTTGTCCACCATCTTATTTTTTGATCAATTCGTCTTGTTTGGTTTCAAGCACTCGCGCCTTCTTCTTTCCATCTTAGTTTTTTTTTCCTTGTAGGAATCACTTACTTATGTCCAACAAGTCGACAAAACTGATGTGAGGGATGATGGTAAAAACATTATGGTTGTAAAATAGTCTAGTGTAATGGATCTTTTATTGTTGGTTGTGGCATTTGTAATTTTATGATTTTATAAAATATGAGAATTTTGGCGTATTTTAATTGTAATGAAATTTCATTTCAGATAATATTATAAATTAATAAAAATATAATTATTAATAAAAATCTTTGTATTTACAAGATATCAATAGTATATTTATGTTTCTATGTTATTGTAATTAATTGTTATGAAAGTAAACATAATCATAATAAAAACCACTGTTACGAAAACTGAAATTTAAAAGCTATTATTTCATTTACTTTTATCGTAAAAAACTCGCTATTGTAAATAATTATTATGACAGACGCAAAAGTGCTATCGTTAAAATAACAAACATAGCATAAATTCAAACTGTTATGTAATGTGCCAGAGCTACTATTGTGGGACATCTCAGAGCGCTTTACGTAGCACTATAGATGAGTTTTATAGCATTTATCGAATGCCAATAAAAGTCTAATTTCTTGTAGTGCATGCATCATATATACATGAAGATTGAAAGATAAAAAACTGTGAGCAAGAGTCAAAAGTAAATACTAAATAGATTGAAAGATATTGGTCCTACAATCCAAGAACATGAAAAACACTAAAAACTGAGAAAAGGCATAAAACTAAGGTAAGCTTGAGAACAAATGGGGCGAGTTTAAGGTTTATACAGTGGTTTAAGAAAACCCTAAACCACAAAAAGGAAAAATAAGTGTGTTTGGAGGCTTGACTCGGGTTGAATCTGAGTTGCTTGGCCGAGTAAGAAGTTTGGCTAAATTCAGATGCTTCACTCTGGCAACAACCGAGTGGCTTGTCCACTCTAGTGTCTTGGCTAGGCAGAACTGGTTTAGACTATGGGAACAGCCGAGTGGCTTGTACACTCCAGCATTTTGGATGGGCATAAGTGGTCTTGACCTTGGCAACAGCCGAGTTGCTTGTCCACTTCAGTGTCTGGGCTCGGCGAGTAGTAGAGTTATATAGACACTTCAACACTTCTCTTCTTTCACATTGATTCCATGGTCCAAAAAGCTTCATAAGTACCTGAAACACCTCCAATATACACATGTATGCAATGCTAATGTAAAACTATTCTAAACATGCAAATTTACTAAATCTCGACTAATGCTTTTTTCAAAAAAACTGCCATGAACAAGTACTGCTCAAGTCCATATCCAGATATGTTCCCTTGTTGCTTTATTGTCAACTTACTCAAAAACCACAACTCTCGTCCCTCAAAAACCAACAAGTCCATATATATCAACAAGTTGTACTTCCTCATAAAAAAATAAAAATGAGCCAATTTAAAGAAATCTGTCGAAACCCTAAGTTAAGAACTGCTCTCACGTTAGCCTCGACGATGACAATGATAGTATTAATCAAGACAAAAACGAAGACCTTTTTGGTGGTCCACCAAGATCCATTTAAACTGTAAAAAAATTTATATAAATTTACAATAAATATTTATGCATTAAAAAATTAGCAATTTTTTTTATTCACTCTCAAGGTCAATATTTCAAGTAGCAAGTCTGTTTCCAAGGCAGTATGACAGTTGGCAATTCACCTTTGTGAATCCGAAAAAAGTTTAATAGTTGTAGTAGTATCTTATTATATAAACCGGATCGCGTTTAACGGGAGTGCGACACGTAAGCAAAATTATAATTAATAAGATTGTGACAAGTGTCATTGGTAATTAAGATCATGCCATGTGTCAACGTAGTATTTAAACTAATGGAAACTTTCTTATTTTTAGTTAATAATAGAATAACAAAAAGAAAATGAGTATTATTATTTTAAATGGAAACTACAGAAAAAAAATATTAATATTATAAGATTAAAATAACAAAAATATACAATGAATAAAAAAATATCGATAATTATTTCTCATAATTTTGATAATCAATAATTATGAATATTTTTAATTATAATTTACAAAAAAATATAATAATAACTAAATTTTGACTTTAACGTCGATTAGAATATATAATCACTTGGATTATCATTTTTAAATTTAAATATTTTACATTTACCCACGTATCACACGGGACCTAATCTAGTCGTATATAAAAAGTATACAAAACAATGTATATTTTGGTAGATTTTGTATATTATTTTGATTGTATTCTAAAATTACTTTTATGCATTGCCTAAATATAAAATAAAATACAAAGTATATCTATATAAGATGCACTCTCACAAAATAACAAGACTCTCTACAAAATCAAGAAATATGTGGGACTACAAGACTTAGCTACATTTTCGGCACCAATAAGAAGACTACGAAAAAAGGAGTTTAACAAAACCAAATAAGATTGGATTCAATACTATCACATACACCAATTAAATAAGAAAGCAAAAGACACAAAATTATCACAAGACAAATAATGAAGATTTCATTTACAAGATCGATAATGAATACTCGCTCATAAATATCTATCTTTGGGATCACAAGAAGAACACGAGCACTGCATAACCTTCTCTCTCTAAAAAGCTCTTTCAAATTTCTACAAGTTTAATTTTTGTAATCTCTAAATCTTATTTACAAAAATTTGTATTTTATTAAAACCAATAAAATCTAAGAAGTTTTATCATATTACATCTTCAGTTTATTTAAAATATATTGTAATAAATTTTGTATCTCGGTATCAACAATAAAAATAAAAAGTTAAAAGAAGAAGAAAAATTTGGTATCATTAATATCAAGAGTAACCATGAGTTCATCTTATGAACAATATGAATACGATAAATTTAATCTACCATCTAGAGTAAAAAGATTAAATTGTAGACATAAAAAGTCTAACCACACAAAATATTATAAGAACAATAAAAAGTCCAATAAAAACCAACCAATGAACATTATACAAAAATAAAAATATTCTGAAAATAACATAAAATTTAATTCAGCAAATAAGCAAAAAATACTATGTTGAAACTGTAAACGATCCATACATAGGTCGACTGGATGTAAAATGAAAAAAAAAATTTAAATATTTGAATGTTTGAAAAAATAACAAAACTTCAAACTCTGCAATTCTTCAATCAACGACTATAGATAAATATCAAGGTTTTTTTATGTCTTGGTGTGGGAACTAGTAATCACAGATAAAAATGTTCTCTTTAAATGCACATATCGGGTAGAAAATTATAAGGAGTTATGATCATAGTACAAAGCGAGTATGCCTCGCCATTCATAACAACATGATCAAATCTATCTTTTATTAAGTCTAGATAAATATTGTGATTTTCAGAAGCAGAATTAGGCTATATATTATTAAAATTCTTCCATGATGCTATATATTATGGATGATGCATTTCTCCTTTAGGACATGAGTGTTCATGATGCCAACATATACGAGATGCAGTCGTCTTTAATTAGGCATTTAGACCACTTTTTTAATTGGTATATAACATTCTTGCTTAGGTACCACAAAATCGTAACTATTATTTGGAACTTGAAAATTTAGAGTTTGCTCATTCCATGTTGTTTCTTCACCTATAAAATTACTTGGCCTCGAAAAATCGCCAACATCGTAACAATTTACTCTATGACTAGATCAAACATAGTAATTTATCTTAAATCCTACTTGAAAAAGATGGCTAGATTCAGTTCTTGCATCATACTGATTTTGATTCTTACATCATTTACAAGGATACAACATATTATTTTTCTCTCTCTAAGACTCTTGAATACAAGAAAATGTAAGATATACATTAATCCCCTCCATATATTCTTCAGATACACAATTTTTATTGGATTTATGTGTCAATCCATCCACTATCTTGACCTGAAAAATAAGACATTTAAGTTAACAAATAAGATTTAATGAAAATATAAAATGGAAGAAAAAAAAGAATGTCAATGAATGTTGATTGAGAAATGATATGGTTAAATAGGAAAAACTTGCCACGAATTACCACGAAATTAACATAATGGCTAGAAAATAACCACGAAATAGTCACAAAGATAGACCATGGCTAAAATTTGTAGTATATTCTCTACACCACTTGGCTTAAATGTCGTAAAGTAGTCACGACTTAGCCACTACTTCATATTCATGGCTAATTTAGCCAAGAAATTACCATGATTTAGCCATGTCTTCTTTTGTTTTACTAATTTTGATGTTATTTGATTTTTCGAGGCTGATTTTGAAGTAGTCATTCGTGGTTATGTGTGACATTCTTACTAGTTCTCACCAATAATGTTTGAGATATATACCTAAAACTCTTCCATCTCTATACGTGAGTCCATTCTTCTTTATCTATCCATGCTTTTTATTGATGTTGAATCAATACCAATATTCATAGAATGAAACATCTCTCACCCTCAGTTCTAACTAGAAAAAGGCTACAAGAAAATTTGAAGAATAACAAAAAGAGAAAGAGAAATATAGACCCCAAAGAGTTCACTTACAACTTAGCTTTATAATTAAATTGTACTATACATATGCCACATAGAGTATAAATATTTTTAAATATAAATCATTTACAAAGTTTAATTTGACCAATATGAAAAAACATTTGAGGCAATTTTGAAGAAAGGCGATTTTTGACCTACTTTTCTTTTTTAATTCTGGTGCAAGTTACCGGTCTTCTCGCCGGTAATGGCTCCCTCGCCGCATCCGGATGCCACTACACCTCCTCCTTCTCCCACTGGGATCATCCACCAAGTTCCTACTGCTGAGTCTTCAGGTCCGAAACAGATTACACACTCCTCTGCCGCGACATGGAGCCGCATCGTTGATACGGCTGAGCTCCGATACAACGATTGCGCACCAATCTCCGTTCATCGTACTGCTGGTATGGCCTCAGTGGTGATTCCGGCTGCACTTTGCTCAAATACTCGACCTCTATGGTCCAACTTCCTTGTCGGGTTCTTCATAGGCGAGGCACCTCAACATTGACACTGTCTTATTCCGTGTAGATTACGGAAGTTGTCACGGATACCCACCGCCCTACTCTCTCTTCTCGGTGCACACTAAAACTGGATATTGCTAAAGCTTTTGACACTATTGACTGGGATTTTATTGTTTTTGTCTTACAGGCTATGCGCTTACCAGTGGTTTTTATCCATTGGATCCTCCTTTGCATCTGCACGACTACTTTCTCCATCTCTGTGAATGGCGAACCGGTGGGATACTTTCCTAGTGGCCGAGGCATTCGTCAAGGCTGCGCCCTCTCCTCCTACCTTTATGTACTTGTCACTAATGTCCTATCCAAAATTTTGAATGCAGCTGTTGCTTCCGGACGCTTTGGCTATCATCCTCGATGTCGAGAAACCGCCCTTACACATCTTTGCTTCGCTGATGATATCCTGGTGTTTATAGATGGCACGCCCTCTTCTATCACCAGCATTCTTCGTCTTTTTGAAGTCTTTGGTAGAGCATCAGGCCTTCGGGTAAATGTAGCTAAGTCCTCGGTTTTTGTAACTGCCAACCCGAACCCCTCTTTGCTCTCTACCATTTCAAGTTTAGGTCTCAAGCTTGACGCCCTTCTAGTCTGCTATTTGGGGCTTCCACTAACGACCAAAAAGATCACTCGTGTTGATTACTCCCCGCTAGTAGATCATATTCGACAGAAAATGATTAACTGGGAAAATAAGATGCTTTCTTATGCAGGTCGGCTACAATTAATTAAATCGGTGATCATCAGCAAGGTCAACTTCCACATTCCGGCTACCTAAATGTTGCATTCGTGAGATCAATAGCTTGTGTAGTAATTTCCTTTGGTCGGGCACACCAACCAATCACCATATGTCCAAGTTATCTTGGGAGGAGGTTCGTAAACCAAAACGGCAGGGGGTCCCGATATTCGTAAGTTTGAAGATACATCTCTTGTTTTCTCGCTTTCTGTTATTTGGCGTCTTCTTTCAGGTGCCAAATCGGTCTGGGTCACTTGGATCAACCACCACCTTCTTTGCCACTCTTCATTTTGGGAGGCGAGTGCTACCATAAGGAGCTCTTGGATATGGAAAAATCTCTTAAGCTGTCGCCAACAAGCAGCTGCTTACTTTCGCTCTCGGGTTCAAGATGGAACTCGCACGTCTTTTTGGTTCGAGGATTGGACAGGTCTTGGGCCCTTATTTTCCCTAACCGGGGCTGGTGGCACTCGTGATTTTGGTATTGCTCATAGCGCAACATTAGCACAAGCTGCCCGAGAGCTTTGGCAGCTCTGGCGTCTTTGAATTCCGGCTCTTCGCCTCTTGCATTCTCATATTACCGTTACAGCTCCGCCTAACACCCTAGCTGGCCCGGATATTGTCCTTTGGAAGCATGGGAATGATCTATACAAACCGTGTTTCTCCTTTCTCCATACCTATCGGCATCTAAGTATTTCTTACCCTTCTCAAGCTTGGTCCCGCTCGGTTTGGTTCCCACAAGCCATTCCTCGTTATGCCTTTATTGCTTGGCTTGGTCAACCATTTCCGGTCCACTTCTCTCTTCTCGGTCCAATCCTGCCTGGACTCATACTTTAGCCTCCCTACGGCGTCGCACGTTGCCTCGTCTTGATGTTGTACTCCTGCGACTATGCTTCCAAAAAAACGATTTATCATGTTTGGCGAGAGCGAAATTGTCCTCGCCACGCTGCACCGCACCATTCCACGGCATTTCTCACCCGCCAGATACTTCGTACCATCTCAGACCGGATTGACAGCCTTCACTGCGGGCCTCTTTCGCTTATGTACTCTCTCGGACCGTGCTGGAGATCCTTGCATTCATAATCCTCCCCATGCCACGACACAGCAGCCTCCCTATCTTCTTGCTTACTACCTTGTCCTTTTGGTGGTGCTTTTTGGTTTGTACTCTTTTTTCTGATACTGGTTTTATCCCACATGGTTTTCTAGTATCATGTTTTAATGAGGCACCAAAAAAGCACACTCTACACCAAAGGACTCCCTAACTATTTGATCGAACAAAGTTTCTATCTATTCTTTTATTCTTTTGTATATTTAACGCTTTTTAAAGTTCAATAAATTTAACATTTCATCAAAAAAAATATTCTTAAAGTGACTTTCTATCCCTTGTGGTGGAAGCTCTTAATTTTTTTGGTGTTTCTGATTTTTTTTTTTTTTTTTTTTTNTATTTTATGGATAAACTAGAAAACATGTGTTTTATTTGGGGAGTTCACATATGCAAAATCAAACATTATTATCAATCAATCCACATTTTTGTTTGTTTCCAATCTTCCAAGCAATGCATGAACTACGTAGTTAAGTCTGTGATGACATTAATTATCTATTATACCATTAAATAAAAAGAGAGAAAATCCGAAAAATACTCAAATTTTATAATATTTGTCACATTAATACACAAATTTTTTAATTGTCATTTTAATACATCAATTTTTTGTAGTTGTCATTTTAATATATGAATTGTTAATTTTACGTAACGGAAGCTAACGACCGTTAATCATAATTACCAAGCTTTTATAGTTTTCCGAGTAATACACGAACTATTACGATTTTCCGTTCTAATACATGAACTAACGAATTTGTATAATTTGATATTTTTGTTTAAATATATTTTTATGTTAACAAAATTGTTAGGACACATTAAAAACATGCGAAATAATTACTAATATTAATGGAAAATAAATTGAATTTTTTATTATTGCTACTTCCTTTATATTATTTCCGAAACTACCATCATTATTTGAACACACTTTATAATTAGTTTTTTAAATTTATTGTTCAATTTACTTGCGAAGAACTTTATAACAATCAAAATAATATTTCATGTGTGAGTCAAACAAAAACACTTAAAGACTAAGGAGAAAATTTTGAAGTTAATTTACAAAATGGTGAAGTAATGATGGTAAAAATATATTATTGAAAAATTTCTATTTGTTTTAATCTCTTTTGCAACAATATAACATAAAAGTATATAACAATAATTATTTCAAAAGTTAATTTTTTTTAGTAATTCTATTAACTTGAACATGTATTTTAAAACATATACATCAAATTATAAAAATTTGTTAGTTCATGTATTAAAGTTAGAAAATATTAATAGGTTATGTATTATTTGGAAAATCATAAAAGTTGTGTAATTTAGAATTTTGATTTAAAAAAGTTTAAGTATTTAAATAATGATTATAATAAATTGATGTATTAAAATGGTAATCACAAAAATTGATGTATTAAAATGACAAACGGAAAAGTTGTGTATTAAAGTGACAAAATTTTATAAAAATGGAATATTTTTTGGGTTTTGTCCTTATGAAAAATTGTATCATAAAGGCTTCTACATTAATTTTTTTGTTTTTTTTTTAACGTGGGGGTATCCCGGGCCTATGGAAGGGTCCAGACTAATCCCTAAAGGGAGGTGTAGCCCACAGATAGACTCTCTCTCCGGGTATGCAAATGAGCTGTAAGCAATGGGCCCATATCTGTGTAGGTGTCCAGGAAATGTGACTTTAATTTCGCGCATAAGATGGATCGAACCTGGAACGTGGTGACGTCCAAGGCCCCTCTCCTAACACTCGACCACAAGTCCCACACAACATTAATTACGACAAGTCTTTGAGAATTTACAAAACTTTGCCGCTAAATATGCATCTACTATCAAAACAAATAAAATCTACCAACCCAAAAAACTTATCAATTAAGTCGACCAACCTGACAAAAAATCTGCCATAATAAATCTACGAATCAACCAAATATTCTGTCATTCATAATAATTCATAATAAGTCTGTCAAATTATTTATGCTATTAACAAACAAAAAAAATATTTATGCTACTTGAAGTAGGGGTGGGATGGATCGAGATATCTGGGTATTTTGAGGATATCCATATCTGGATCCGTCGAATATGTGAAAACACTATCCGGATCTGGATCCAAGATATCCGCGGGTATCCGGAACTGGATCCGAGGCTAACACTAAAAGAAAAGTGAAATTTATTTTTAAAAACTGAAAGTTTTTATAAAAAAAACTGAAAATTTTTATAAAAAACTGAAAATTTTTATAAAAAACTGAAAATTTTTATATAAAAAATGCTATGAAAATATAAAAATTGATTATAAAATGATATTTAAGTTTATTTTAAAAGGAAATAATAATTTTATATATTTTAAAGTGATAAAAAATAAAAATTTATATGTGTTTTTACAAAAGTAACATAGATTTTATGTTTTAAAAATATAAAAATATCATAATATATATTAAAAATATGTATTTAAAATTTATTTAATATATATAGGTCGGATCCTGATTGGATCCAGATACCCGGACTTAAAAATTTTAATATCCGGATCCGGACTTCTTGGATATCCTAATTTTCGTAGCGGATCCCTAATCGGATATCGGATACCGAATAATAATTCCACCCCTAACTTGAAGTATGTCTATGAGAAACATAATATATGCCTTTTCATAAAATAAATATACATAATGAAAAATTGATAATCAATTATGTCGTTTTATCATCAAACTAGTTGATACTTTACGGTATACGCATAATTAATTCTATATCATATAGTTTTAGATATAATAAAAACTTTATATAAGATGTATATAAAATTATAAATATAACCATTGATAGTTAAATATAAATATTTTAAATATTAAAATATATTATTATTTATGAATTTTATTAAAATATAATATTCAGTATATTATTTTAAAAAATATGATCAAATATGAAATGAAAGATGTACATAAATTTTATATTAAACTATTCTATCTTTCATAATATAACTGTAA
>OVBE01012655.1:0-13232 GCA_900406425.1 Iberis pinnata
GAGTAGTGAGTAGTCATCCAAGTTCCTGAGGATGGGGGTAGACAAGGTTTGATGTTCAGGGTTTGTCTAAGTACCTAAGGTGTTTGGTTGTTAGATCCCTTCTGGATCTTCTCAGCTTAATGTTGACTGCACTCTTACCCGAGAGGGATGGAGGCCCGCCGTTAGGCCCTACAACANACCGAGGGGGTTGCAGAGATTCGTTTCCCCTTCTCTGTGAATAGATGTGGGAAACGAGTTAGCTAGAGTAGTAGAAGTAAATGTCTGCTAGGTAGTCGTCGTCTATGACGACAGTTGAGTATGTGATTGCTTTGCTTGAGATTGGTTGCCAAGACATTGGAATTGATTGTTAGTAGAGCTACTGTCTAGGGGTCAGCTCATTGTTTGAGGTATGTTAGGTACTTAGGTAGCCCAGGATGGATTCCCAAGTCAATTACCCTTTGTCCTCAGGAACGACCTTACCATTGATTGCACGTTTTACCTTTCTTGCATTTACTCTGTTTTGCAACGGAAGTGTTTAAAGCATGTTTCTGTTTTATTTCTTTTTACTTTCATTGCACTTAGGACCTTTTAGCACCCAAAACCTTTTTATCACCAGCTTGACTTTAAAGCATCCAACACATCCTCATTGCTTAGTACACTCTCATTATGGATTGACATAAAAACCCATACTACAACGATGGGTTGATTGATAGCCTATATAGGACTAAAATACCTACTAGCAATGGTACACTACCTAAAAGGCATTAAGAATCAACCTACCAAAGCCAAAAATCCCCCTAGTCATCCAACCCCATAGGCTGAGATGCATATCCTAAGCATCTAGGGCGTTGCGTAAGGATAGACTAATCTCTTAAATCACTATGATCATATATTCCATCAACGCTTTTCGGGTGCTGGAATATCCAAGATCAGATTTCGATTAGCGTGAAAGAAACAAGCATTAAGCACAATGAAATAGAAGGGATGTATATATTCAAACAAGCTTAGGTGCCTAAGGTGAGATCATGACATCAACACTACACCATCCTCAGGAACTTCAGAAACTTCTCACTACTCATGGAAATGAAAACAGAGAAAACAGAATTCAAAACTGCAAAGCTAAACATGTTGATCTAAGGATAAACAACAAGAATAGTAAGAATTCAAAGCCAGAGAAGCAAGAACAACAATGAAACAGTAACTAACACAGAAAATGATCAAAACTTAAAACAGAAGATTAAAAACGAAAATGAAAGATCAACATGCACCAAGTGAAAGACAACGTAAAGCTAAGCAGGAAAGTAAAGGAAAACAATAGATTAGCATAATTCTGGGTTTTTACACCTAAGATCATGAAGAACAACAAAAGAAATGAAAACCTAAGACAAAAACCTAAAAAGGAAAGAAAAACAAGACTTGGTGAAAAGGAGGCGAATTAGGGCTTTTATAGTGTTTAGAGAAAAGCCCTAAATCGCACTAAAGACAACAACTAATCATTGGCTCGGATCTTGGGTCAGGTCCACTCCGGAATTGAGTTGGTCGGGTCAGAGTGTGTTTGACTTAAGTTGAGAACAATGCGAGATCAATCCGAGCTGGGGACACTTGAATGTGATCGATCCAGAAGTTGAGTTTGAGATCGATCCAGCTTGTACGTGGCTTGAGTGAGATCGAGCTGGATGTGTGCTGGGATCGATCCAGAAGTTTGATGCGGGATCGATATGGAAGTGTGCTAGAATCGATCTGGATCGATCCAGAAGTAAGTTGGGAATGATCTAGATATTGCAGCTGATATCGATCAAGATGTTGCTTGAGATTGATCCAGAAGTTGCTTGGGATCGATCCAGAAATGTGCTGGGATCGATCCAGAGGCGTGATGCGGGATCCATCTGGGATCGATGCAGAAGTGAGTTAAGATCGATCTAGGTTGCTGTTGGGATCGATCCAGTTGAGTGTCAGTCCATTCCATGCTAAGTGTTGGTCCATTCTGGGTTGAGTTCTGCTATTCCGAAATCTCACAAATCCTTCTAGAAAACTCCCGAAAGTCCTGAAAAATGTCCAAAATGCGTGCATATGCGAATTCTACTGCAAAAGTCCTAAGAATCATAAACTTACTGAAATAAACTACAAATGTGATGTATGCACGCCTAATGACCTCCTCCTAAATCCTCAATTACTCGGCAACAAGACGCTTCTCCGTCATCAATTCCGGTACTACCTAAACGTGTTGTTCAGATCAGACTTCCTGTAAACCCTAGACCCAGCAATCTCTATGAAGACGATGATGAAGAAAAGGAGAAAGCTAAGAAGAAGCGTAAACATATGGAATTTCCTGCTGCATCATCGCAAAATTCATCAGTGAAATCTTTCTTATATGCCATTCCTACACCTAAGACCTTGCAAACACTTGTTGCTCTTACTTCATTGGGATCATGAGCAGGAAAAAGATCGAACCTTGAAACATAAATACATGCATATCATGTATGCTTTTAGCTTCTAACACTTCACTATGCCTTATGATTTGTGTGTGACTGTCCTTATTCGGTAAATTTGATTCCTTATGATGATAAATGATCTACAGTTACATTAGAGATGTTCACTAGGTGGTGAGTATTTTAGATAACTGTATTTGAGGAAGCCTGAGATTTGAATGATGAATTTATCTTTTGCTTGTGGCTATCATTGTTAAGTTTGTTCTATCTTGCTACAAAACTTCTTTGGATTTCTTTTTAAATGCTAATCTTCTTTGCATTTGTCTTGCAGCCAGAGTCATCTTCAAATAAGGGGAAAGTGTCAAAGCTTCACAAAAGAAAGCATCTGATCACTGCATTTTTCATGGATATGAAGCACAAGGAATCAAAGTTAGCATGGAGACAGTCAAAGGGGATTGCTCAAAAAAGCTGAAACACATGCTAAATATGGATGGTGATTTTCACTTAGTACTCTCAATCACTGAATCCGACAACATATTTTTTTGTATTTACGAGTCTTTCAAGTTCTAAGTTTTGATTGTAATACTCATTTTTATATAAATCCCAAAAATCTTTGATTGTAATACTCATTTCTTATATGAATCTCATAATGCTTTGATTGAACCACAAGCTGTTTATAGATTTTTTTGCATTGAAAACGATTCTCATATTTAACTCATGAGTAACTAAAGGTAACTAGGTTTAACTCGTCAAATATTTGTACATAGTTATACCAACTAGTTCAGTTATTCTCCACTGATAAACTTTTTTGTTGTTTCATGAATTTTAAATTTTTTGTTAAAAAGTTAATTTTTTTTATGAAACGAACCTGTGTAAAATTGGTAAATAACTAATAGTTTATGTATTAAATTTTAAAAGTTTTTTTTATAAATTTCTTTAAAATTATTCGAATAATTTTTAAAATTTTAGAAGTCCCAAATAGTAACTATAACTATTTAGATATTAATAAATTATAATTTTTTGAATTTTTGAATTTTGGTTATGAAATTCAGTTGGTGTATACAATAAATAATCATAAAAATATTACATTATTAATTTTTATAATTTTTTATTTTTACAAAGATATAATTGTCAGTTTAAAAAATTAGTGTAGATTTTAAATTATCCATATAGTTTGGTATATATAAAATTTGTTATATATGAAATTTGGTATAACTAGAATAATTAGATTAACTAGGATTAACTTGTCGAAAAAACTGACACGTGCGTCGTCAAAAAAGAATAACTAGGAATAATTAAGATTAACTAGCCGACAAAGCTGACACGTGCGATGCCAAAAAAAATAACTAGGATTAACTAGCCGACATAACTGACACATGCACCGTCAAAAAAGAATAACTAGGAATAACTTGATTTAACTCTTCTTATATTTTTACATAGTTATACCTAGTTATCCAGTTATTCTTCACTCCACATAGTTATATTCTTTTGACCTAAAACTGTAAAACTAATTAAACCATAATTTTAATTAAAGTTTTGTAGTTAAACCACATGGAATATAAAGTCAAAATACGTTTAACATGTTCTTGTATAAAAATATTTTCAAAAATATATTTGTTACATCATTTATTAAGTCAAGTGCGTACTTTTTAAAAATAATGCCTAGTAGTATAAGGTTTTTGATGCAAAAGTTGAGTTGAATATAACTAATTTCAGAAAATTAATATATAACACTAAAATGACACTGGCATGAGTTATAACAACATTATGATGTAGATTCGATATTGTACAAAAAAATTAATAATATTTTTTACAATAATTGAATTTTTCACATTTTTCTCCTCTTAATTTCAACAATCAAATGAGAATTTTATCATGAAGTTTTGATTCTCAAAATTTAAAGTTAAATTAATGGAGTTCTAGAGTGCATACTGAATATCCAACACCATATTTGAGCTCAAGAAACCAACAGCAACAAAGCCCAGTAGTTATTTTTCCATTATGAACAAATTCATTTTCGGACCTAGAATTTAAAATAGGTTTTCCGGGCACATGCGCAAGAAGTTTTAAAATCCAAAAGTATATTTGGGATCCTTTTGTGAAAGAGCTTCGATATGATATATAAATTACCATATTTTATGAAATTTAAGAAATCAGAAAATTGAAGGAGAAGAAAAATTAAGAAGACGATGGAGAGGATGAAGGGGAGAAAAAATTCTTGATTTTGATTGGTTGTCTTTTTCTTTTATTTTTATTTTTTAATCAAAAGAAAGGGAAAATTCATCCAATCATTATTTCATTATTGAATTGGGACACAAGAGATCAATTTGTCAACTATGAATTGTTTTTTCATTCATTGGGAGACATTAGATTATTATCCGCTCACCCAAAAGGAAGTCAAAATGTTGAATTTTTGGGCTAGGATCTGTTTGGGTAAACCGATCCTAGTCTCTGGTTTTTGCGATTTTTTTCTTGGATCGGTTTGGATAAACCGATCCTCCTAACCGATCTGAGCTTTCTGTTCTGAATCCTGCTGGACACACCCTCAGTTCGGGGTCCATATCTCTTTCATCTTTAAAACTATGGTGTCATGCAATAGTTCTTTTGAGACCTAACTCAAAGGGTAAAGTTGGTGAAAGAGTCTTCTCCTAATTCATATCTTGCAATTCTCTGGGGCGTTTAAGGTGATTTTTGGTTTTTTTGAAATCTTGAATGCATGGCTACAATATTATTCAAGATTCCATGATGAAATTTCCATTTTAAAATCCCCAAATTTCTTGATCTTTAAGGCTTGTTGTTTTGATCCATATTAAGTTCCCTTTTTGGCTCTTTTGCATCCAATTAATCTCTATTTTGAATGTATTCACCCTCAACACCTGAAAAAATGATATGCAAATGCAACCTATACATGCCTAAATGAGAGTGAATCTACCTAAAATAATTATGAAACAGAGCTAAAATTCATTAAAAACACAATATATCAACTTCCTCCAAACTTATCATTTGCTTGTCCTCAAGCAAGGCACAAAGGTAAGTGAGAAAGAGAGGTTTGCAAATGGGAATTCATAACCAAAACATGAATGTAATGTTTGTATCATCCTAAAGACTAGTAAAATGATGTATGAATCACAATTATATAATGTATTTCTACATTTTAGCAATCAAAGTGAAGTATGATGTCTCTTCATTTTAGTGGTTTTAAGAACGCACTTACCATCATTTTAGGATCATTTAGATGTCAAAAAGTTGCATTATTAGAACATTCTTAGTAATTTGGCATTTTTAGGAATTTTTGCATTAGCACTTGCATACATATGCATTTTGGAGATTTTTCAGGACTTTCAGAAGTTTTCAGAACATAAGTGCAAATTTGGACAAGGAGAAGGAAAGGAAGTGCACGACATGAACTCGGTGATACCCCGAGGCTACCTAAATAAAGCTTCCAAAACCGTGTACTCGGCATCGACGAATTCTTCCTCCGCAACACAGGCTCGATCGTCCGACTCGGCCAAGTCCCCATTTAGCTCGATCACCATCATCTCCAACCGGACAACACGCATCTATCGTCTACCTAGCCGGCTCGATCACTCGAGTACTTCGCCTCGGCCAAGCAGCACAACATGCCTTAATCACCTTTGCCACCACATTGAGCCACCTCGACCAAGCCCGAAGCTACCTCGATCAACCATCGAGCCAGCGCATTACTCGGCTCGATCGTCTTCACCGCCTTGACCTTCTCTTCAGCATGCCTCGATGGTGTGGCTCGATGAAGAATTGCTCGCCGCGATCATGCAGCTACGTTCCTTACATCGAGCCAAGCTTCATTCCGACCCGACGACCCAATTTTGGGTTAAGAAGAACCATTAGGATTTTTTGGACTTTTGTCTTTTAGCGTTTTTAGGACTTTTTCTGAAACACTATAAAAGCCTTAAAATACCTCCATTTCGCAAACAAACTTTATTTTTTGCCATTTTTCTCTCTGTTTTGATTTGTTGTTCTTGATGTTCAAACACAGATTTTCTAATTAAGTTTATGTTTAGCCTTCTATTTCTTCATCTTCATGCTTAGATTTAGGCTGTGAACTATCTGGAGTTATAGTTCAGGAAGAATCTCTGGTCAATTACCCCATTTCTTACGAACTGCTTCCCATTTGATTGCATTTTTACCCATTTTACTCTTCCTTCCTTTAGTTTCACTTGTTGTCTATATTTAGTTTTTGCTTACGCATGCTTGCTTTCATTTCCTGTTTTACTTCCTGCATGTTCTGTTTTCTTAGGACTTTTAGATAAAAAAAACCATCTTTTTATTTGGCTTGAATTAGTAGTTCCAATTGCATCTAGAGTGCTTAACATCACACCCATTTGGATTGACACCTATCTATACTACAATTTCATGATAATGTGGATAGGGAATTGAATGATTGACACAACCACACATTTAAAAAAGTTTGTTATCAATTTAGCGCCGTTGCCAATTGGGTGTTTGTTTGTTACATATTGGATTTTGGATATATTGAGATCAAGTTCCTTTTCTACATACATACATACTCACTTTGTTTCCTATGTTTCCTTTTTTTCAGGTACTTGCATAATTGTGTATGAACTTGAGAAGTAGAAGACCAACTGCCTTAATTCCAGTCGTTGACGACATTCGTGCTCTTGAAAGGAAACACTCTCTCGCAAGACGTGAATAAGAACGCTTGTAACATGTACGAAGGTTGGATTTGCAAATGGAGGAAAATCTTAACCGCGACAACCAACGTACTATTAGTGCTGGTGACAACCCGAACACTCACACACAACATCATGGAATCACCCTTTCTGCTGTACAGAACAACAATTTCAAGATCAAGCACAACTTTATAGCTATGGTACAGGGGAATAAATTCCATGGTTTACCAATGGAGGATCCACTCGACCACCTGGATGAGCTTGACCGATTCAGTAGTCTCACAATGATCATTGATGTGCGTGAGGATGCATTTAGGCTGCTTCTCTTTCCATTTTCTTTGGGTGAAAAGGCTCATCAGTGAGAGAAGTGTCTTCCCAGGAACTCAATCACTACCTGGGATGCTTGGAAGAAGGCTTTTCTTGAAAAATTCTTCTCCACCTCTCATACTGCAAGGTTGAGGAATGACATCTTTGGTTTCGCACAGCGAAATGCTGAAACATTCTCTGGGGTATGGGAGAGTTTCAAGAATTACACTTTACAATGTTGATAATATGGATTTTGAGTTTGGAGTTATCAATCAACCAATCGTTGTAGTATAGATGATGGGTTTTGTCAATCCATAATGGGAATGTACTAAGTAATGTGGATGTATTGGATGCTTTAAAGTCAAGCTAAATGTTAAAAGGGGGTTTGGTTGTTAAAAGGTCCTAAGTGCAATGAATGTAAAAAGACATAAAACAGAGAGAGGCTTAAAACACTTTTGGATGCAAAACAGAGTAAAAGCAAGAAAGGGTAAAAGTGCAATCAATGTAAAGTCGTTCTTGAGGACAAAGGGTAATTGACTTTGGAATCTATCATGGGCTACCTAAGTACCTAACATACCTTAAACAATGAGTTGACCCCTAGATAGTAGCTCTACAAACAATCAATTCCAATTCCTTGGCAACCAATCTCAAGCAAAGCAATCACAGACTCAACTGTTGTCATTGACGGTGAGTACCTAGCAGACATTAACCACTAATACTCTAGCTAAGTCGTTTCCCACATCTATTCATAGAGAAGGGGAAACGAATCTCTGAAACTCCCTCGGTCTGGTCACCTCCAATAATTCACCTTCCGGTGTTGTAGGGCCTAACGGCGGGTCTCTGTCCCTTCCGGGTATGAGTACAATCAACATTAAGCTGAGGAGGAACATAAAGGATCTAAAAACAAACAACTTAGGTACCTAATCAAACCCAGAACATCAACCCTAATCTACCTCCATCCTCAGGAACTTGGATGACTACTCACTACTCATGGGAGTAGAATCAGATGAAACACCAAACATAACTTCAAACCTAAACATGCAGATTTAGGAAGAATATCAAGAACGCAAACCCATAAATGAAGAACAACAATGAACAGAAAGCTAAGCAAAAGATTAAAAACTTAAAACTAAAATCAACAAGAACAAGATACATAACAAGGTAAAGCTAAACAAGGAAACTAAAGAAAAACAGAAGATTAACTAAAGACTTGAAAGAAAATTGGTTTTTACACCAAGAACATCAAGAACAAAACTAAGAAAATGAAAACCTAAGACAAAACCTAAAAAGGAAAGAAAAAACTAAATCTTTTGCAAATGGAGGAGAATTAGGGCTTTTATAGTGTTCAGAGAAAAGCCCTAATTTGCACTAAAGACAAAATGATAATCATTGTCTTGGATCTTGGGCCTTGATTCAGGTGGTATCTGAATTTGAGTTGGTCGGGTCGGAGCGTGTTTGCCTTCGAGTAGGTGAGTGCATGATCGATCCGGGCTAAGGATGTTTTCTTGGGATCGATCCAGCTGTGATGCGTCCAAAGTGCATCTGAGGTTGGGATCGATCCCGGCATTGAGTGCCCGAGATCGATCCAGACCTTGGTAGGATCTATCTCATCTGTTTCCTTCTTAGTCGTGCTTTATCTTCGTGCACTTCCTTAGCTTCATTTGAGACTTCACCAAAAGCGTTGAAAGAGTGAGAGGGGAATTGATCTGAAGTGGTTGCGGGATCGATCTGAAGTGGCTGCAAGATCGATATGGTAAGTTCAGTCCATTCCATGCTGAGTGCTGAGTGCTTCTCCATTCAACCTTAAGTGCTGCTATTCTGAAATTTCTCAAATCCTTACCGAAAACTCCTGAAAGTCCTGAAAAGTCTCCAAAATGCGTACATATGCAAATTCTAATGCAAAAGTCCTAAAAATCCTAAACTTAATGAAATCAACCATTAATGTGATGTATGCACGCTTTTAGACCTTAGAATTGACTCTAATTGATATGTAAAATCCATGAAAATTCAACGTCATCAACTCCCCCAAACTAAATCATTGCTTGCCCTCAAGCAAATAATTTAGAAGTCTGTGAATGAGGTTTGAAAGTGGGAACTCAAAACCAAAAAATGTTGCAAACACAAGTAATGTTAATGTCCTGGTTACTAGTTCTAGAATGCAATCCTAAGTTCATCCTACTTAAAAACGTTAGCCATACTCATCAAAGTTCATCACAGACCAATTCCAACTTCTAAAATGCATTCAAATCCGTTTGTTCCTTTAACATTCATTAATCAGGAACCATGGATCAAGTCATGTGCTTTCAATGAACTCATTTGGTCATGGACATGTTAAGGAGTAAAAATGATCTCTTCATGAAGTGGTTAGTAATTCAGAACAAGGGTTCTCTCAAAAAGGGAATGAGCTTTACCAGAAGGCTAAAGGTAAGAACACTTAGATGCATACAGTAATAAGACCTCATCTACCCAATGCTAATGAAACCTAAGTTTCCTAATTCGACCTAGAGATGCGTCCTAGTTCTACCCTGTTGAAACTTCAAGTGATTAAACCTATTTTCATTCCCATTTTTCTATTCTTTCTTTGTTACCCTTAGGAGAGACTTCTCTTTTTTAGATGTTGCTAGCTGCTTCAGGAACTTCATTACTTAAACACTTAATGGCTATTGACCTTCTTACTTGCACTATCTTTTGGGTTTTACCCTTTTGTATTCATTATCATATTTTCCTTCTTTACTAGCCATACTTCTTTTACATATTAATGTTCCCCCAAACTTTCTACTAGCATATTCTCATTCTTTTCCTCTTCATCTCCTAAGGTTCTTCCTTAACACTTCCCATTGTCACCAACTACCAATACCCTTTTTCATTCATTCCCACCTAAAACCAACAATTTAAATCGAATCCCACCTAGTCCTATCTAGTACAAAAAGCATGGACTAGAACTACATGAGACCCCATTCATGTCAGTTTGAACCTAACACTTTCTACCAAGCTCGTAGAAGATAACCCAAGTATGTATATTCTATCCATGTGTCCAAATCTATCACACAAACATGATAATTAAGCATTCAAATTCAAGTTCTAATAGATAGGAACAAACTTCACATCACAACATGCTTCAGGAGACAAGTGATCATGCAAATTCACATTCCAAGTAGGGTCCGGTTTTACTTCAGAAAAATTCAAGAAGCATTAGACAACTAATAACCAGGGGACTAACACATTATGAGAAAACAACATATTTACAAGGTTATCACCTTCCTAGTTCCCTAAGCATGTGCAACATCCTATATGCAACTACATGAAATGCAAATGACACTCTATTTTTGAACAACAATTTTTGAAATTTTTTCAGATTTTTATGCGTTTTTTGAATGCTAATAGATGCTGTATGAGATGCATTGCAAGTTGGAAACAAAGGAAAAAACAAGTAGATTTCATTAGTAGAAAGGAGTTTCCTTCTGAATCCTCCCCCAAACTCGAATTACATAGTCTATGTGTAATCCAATTTGTGAGATTGGACTCAAGGAAGGACGAGATAGATATAAAGCACTCAAAAACATCAAAGACATTTTTATCATGAGCAACAAGCAATCAAGACATAAACAACAATCACAACAGGCAAACAAGATTCAAAACACAACAAGCGGATTAGACAATGAAGGAGGGGGATGGGATGGACCTGAGAAGGTGAGGAGTGTCCTGAATTGAGGTACTCGCGCATTAGGTCATAGTATCCCGAGAGTGCCCCTTTGTTGGTTTATGGGGGAAACGAGTCCTCTTGAAGGCTCTAGAGAGAAGGGCCTCTAGGTAGCAAGGCTCAGCGCCTTCTTCAGTTTTGTTTCTGGAAGTTCCCCCTTGCGTTCTAGACCCAGTGAACTCCGCTATGTACTCTTACATCTCAGTACTCTCTTCATCACCCACTTGGTATGTGGGATCTTTACTGCTATCTTCTTCCTCAACAACAATCTGTTTTCCTCAACTAAAGTTTGAACGTCGTTGGGACCGTTTGAACTCTGCTTGATCCCTCTCTTGGTCATGCTCCGCTTGGGAAATTAGAAGGTTGTAGTGCTCCTGAACTTCCATTTATTCCCTCATTTGTTGTATGCGGCTAGCAATCGCATAACCTCGGGCACCTTGTGAAAATTTGTGTGATTTTTCTTGTTCATGCCTTCTTGCACCGGAAAGTGATATTTCCCTTCGTTTTCTTCGCATGATCCTTCCGCTTGATGGTTGAGACATCTTTTGATCCTGATAAGATACAATATCAAGGAGGATGAATAAATGTTGTTCAAAGCATCTAAGAGATTCAACATGTATTAAGCTCAAAAACGTTTTTGAAGAAAAATGGATTGTACATCAAAGGTGCTTCAACAATCAACAAGCTAAATTATCATTTCAATCTCTTCTCATTGCTTAGTTCAATTTGATTTCAACAAGTTCAAATGGAGTAACCGAAAACGTCCCTTGCGATTTTGAAAATGGAAACCGATTTTCGTAAAGAAACTGTTTGAAACCGATTGGTTAGAGTGAAGAACAAAAGTGAGAAAAAGGTGAAACCGGTTTTTAAAAGTTCTTGATGCTTGATGAAAAACCCTTGGAAGAGAAATAACTTCTTTCAAAAATTTCCTTTGAGTTAAAATGTTTTAGAACGCAAACTTTGAAAGTGTGAAGAGAAAGAGAAGGAGTACTCCCTTAATATAGGGAGTGGTTTGATTTTTTGGAGTTGGTGGTGAGTGGAAGGTTGTGGTGGAGGAGCAAAGGTGTTGTATGTGGAGGATATGTAAAGAGGGGGCAATGGTGTGATGGGGGGTGTGGGTGTATAAGAGAAGTGATGGGAGATGGAGGTGATGTTTTGCCCATGGGGTAAAAGGATGCAAGTGGGCAAGTGGGAATGGAGGTGTACTCTTGTCCTTCAGTGAGAGGTGGTTGATCAAAAATTAATACTCCCTTGGTTCGAAATGTTTTCGTTTTGCTCGGGTTGATTTACATCTTCAACAACCGGTTTGATGACGTTTGAAGCGTGAGGATCGATCCGCGGTTGAGAACTAGATCAATCACATCTCGTGTTGGATCGATCCTGACATTGGTTGGGATTTATCTCATGTTGTTGCGCTTTAGAAGGATCGATCACTTTGTTGTTCATGGTATCGATCCTGAGGTAAGTGTGGATCGATCCCAACATTAAGGTAGATCGATCCTGACTCATGAACGGATCGATCTAGTTGTTGCAAACAGCACGTCTTGGATCGATATTGGCTAGAGAGTGGATTGATCTCATTCGTTGCAAACGCTTTGATCCCGTCATCCTCTCACTTTTTCATCATGTCGAAAATGTATATCACTCACACTCCACCTCTTTTCTCATTGCAAGAGTTCCTGAAACTCAATCCATAAGTACCTAAGACACCAAAATAAGATGAAATTAAAACGCATTAAGTCAAGTACTGAAAATTTAAAAACATTGAAATGGAAATATGTACAAAGATAAACATGGGACTTCCTCCCAATTGAGCTTGTTTTAAGTCACTAGGAACGGTCTTCCGAAGATCAATGGATCTTTAGGCTCCTCACCCATCGTCAATACCACAAAGTCTGTGAGTATTGTTACATCTCTGATCTTAATGGGTAAGCTCTCTAATATGCCAACAGGATGCCTGATTGATCTGTCTGCCATCTTCAGGTTTATGTGTAAGGTTTTAAAATCATCCAGTCCTAACCTTTTGGTAGTGGACATAGGCATAAGGTTGACTGCAACTCCCAGGTCACAAAGGCATTCATCAAAAGTGGAAGTTCCAAGTGAGCATGGTAGTGTGAACGAACCAGGGTCTTCTTGCTTTGTTGTTAT
>OVBE01012656.1:0-13231 GCA_900406425.1 Iberis pinnata
ATAAATATATATATATATATATATATATATATATATATATTAATTTTAATATTACTAGTTACTATTAATATTTTTTTTATCTTAATACTTACTATATACAATACTTCAAAATAAATATTTTCAAATAGTTCGATGTAATTTTTTATATAATCACATTCTGCTCTACCAATCAGTAAATTATGCCTATTAAACAAGATGATACATCTTCTACAACATACTGCTTATGCTGCATACAACTTCTTTTTTTTGCTATAAACATTTCCAATCGGGGCCATTGTCTTGGCACTTTAATGGTAATTTTTTACAAAAACACCATTCACAAAATAAAAAAGTATTAACAAAATTTTTGTAAAAAATTTAATGGTAAATATATCCTTTCTCCATTTTTTCATAAATAGTGCAAAATTATATTTAACAACAATATATAATTTTTTTTTTTTTTTTTTTTGGTCAACTACAACAATATATAAATTATATGAATAATAAGTTGATATTTTATCCCACCAAAAAGTTTTATACATTAACAAAAAACAAAAAAACAAAAAAAGCCCATGGGCCTTAGTTCATAAAATATGAACGGTTGCATGTAAAATCAAGAACAACCAATAATGGAATCAAATCTTCATAAACCCAAGAACACTAATCTACCGCGCAACCACTTAAAAAGTAAAAAAAAAATAACTTTTTTGGATAATATAATCCTCTAAAAACCCTTCAATTCTTCTTCACAATCCCACAATTCATCAAGATCTTCTTCTGGGTATTTCAATTTCAAAAAGGTACAAACTTTATGAACCTAATCGATTCAATTCTCTATCTTTATAGCTTCTTTCGATTTTATTTTCTTGTGGGTTTTCTTTCTTCCACTGAATTTAACCTAATTCTGATAAAAAGTCTAAGAATTGTGACAAAATCTTTGATTTTTGAATCGAAAGATTGTAACTTTAGGTTAATAGTGAGTTTTGATTGTTATTGTGAGTTTCAGTTATGGATTCTTTTGATGTGATACATACAAGAGGTTTAAGGAAGAGACGACAATTAATCAATCGAAATTGGACATCAAGACCACATGAAATTGTTCAACAAAGTACTGAACAACAATCTCCAATGGTGTCTAATCCTCAAATGATTAATGTAGATGATGATGATGATGTTGTTGAATCAACTGCAGATGCTTTTTATCAAGTTTGATCTCAACTTTATCTTTGTCAATGGTGTTTTTAGTACAATGTTATTGATTCTGTTTTCATTCTTGTGATGATAGGCTAAAAGAAAGAAGACTAGAGTAGTAGAATCAAGCGAAAACCGAACAAAATCGGTAAGTGATTTCGATTGTTTTAGAGTCTTTATAGATTTAAAGCTCACCATTGTTCTTGTTTCAGAGAAAGTCTATGGCTATGGCTCATGTTGAAGAACTTAAGTTTAATTGTCCAATTTGTATGTGTACAATTACTGAAGAAACAACAACAAAATGTGGTCATATATTCTGCAACAGTTGCATAAAGAAAGCAATTTCAAATCAAGCTAAATGTCCAACTTGTAGAAAAAAAGTCACTGTTAAAGATCTCATTAGGATATTCCTTCCAACTACTACTAGTAACCATGTAAGTTTTTTAGTTTACTATATGTTTTAAGTTTTTTGAAATTTCTAGAAATTTGATTATCTTTAGTGTTTTGTATTGCAGTGTTAAATGGTTTTATCAACTCATATTGGGTTTAAGAACATTGAAGAGAAGTTCCATCAAGTTGTTAGTTTGTAATATTGTGAGAGAATTATATAGGAATATTAGAAGACTTATTTTTTTCATTGGTGGTTGTTGAGATATTCTATGGAAGATAATGTCTTTATGGTTGTTTGGATATTCGGTTCGATTAGTAAATTGAGAGAACCAAACAAATTTCGGTTCGGTTCGGTTCGGTTCCAAATCGATTAGTATATTGAGAAACCGATTTGAAATGTTGGTTAGTTTTTGATTCGGATATAAAATACTTTGAACATTTGAAACTAAAAGAAAAAGAGTGAAAAATCATCGTAAACTTTAAAATTTATATATATGATGTACCTTTTAATCAGATATTAAATGTAAAAAATTAATAAAATTATTAATGATGTAATGGTTGTATGTTTGTCTCACAACTCAAAATGTCTATGGTTAGAAATTTGTCACTAACCAAACCAATATTCATGGATTTGGAGAAAAGCAATTTATTCGGTTTTTGGTTCAATTATCGGACCGAACCGAACCATCCAATTTGGTTCGGTTTCTTTCGGTTTTGTGTACTTTATCCAGGCTTTAAGTATGAGCTGATAACATGATCAAAATTGCAGTGAATTAGCAGATGCATATTGCTTCTTAGCTCAACAGTTTCCTTTATAGATTCTTTGATCATGTTTGTTGATCACTAAAATTGACTTTTTAATGCTACTTATTTGCCAAATGCTCAGTGGATTGTTTATGGCTGGACATTTAAACCGAACCAAACGTAGTTCGATTCAATTCGGCAATTTTTTTTATTTTAGTTCGATTTTCGGTTCGATTTGGCAACAATTTTATTTTACACTATACTAACTAAACCGAACCGAACTAGCTAAAATTAATCGAAATTAACCGAAAAAACGAAAATAAACCGAAATTAGCCAAAACTTAGCCGAAATTAAGATTTCGAACCGAATAAAGCAAACTATAAAACTGAAAAACCGAACCGAACTTTTGTTCCATTCAATTCGCCGCAAAAAAATCAGAAAAAACCGAAAACCGAGTGTCTAACCCTAGGATTGTTACTCCATGGCCTTAAAGATAGTATGATAACAAAATTTTAAAACTGTATGTTCTCTATTTCTTGTGTTCTTTTCAATATAAAAAGAATTAGTTGTACAACAATGCAATATTTGAACACAGAGATGTCTCTCTTTTCACTTATCTGTATCAATCTCAAAACATCCATCTTGGAGATGAACTAACAGCTTTAGGTCTAGGTACAACTGGTTTGAATCTTGGTTGTTCTGAACTATTATTCCTTTTCTTCTTCATAATTGATGAAACTGTTGGACTATAATAGTTATCATTATTATTACTTCTCTGTGAAGTTGCTCCTTGTGATGAATTCATCATCTTCTTTCCATGTACAAAGCTTCTTTGTTGCTCTAACATTGCTCTTCTACCACTTAAACTCTTCTGAGGAGGAGGAGTTCCCCATCTACTTGAACTCACACAGCTTTGGCTTCTTCCTACTCGAAACTCGGTTCTTCGTGGTGGTGTTGGATAGTTTCGACTTTCGGCTGTTTCTGCTGAGTACATTGTTACTTCCTCACTACTGTATCCATGATAGTGAGCTTCTAATGGTGGTGAACTTGAGATAACTTCACTAAGAACACCATTTACTGAGCCTGTTGAAGCAATCTCAGCCTCTTCCACTACATTATTACTCTGTTGAGGAAGACTTTTCGGTATTCGTGGAGGAAAGTTGATATCCAAAAGATGAACTTGATTAGTAGTATCCTTCTTTAAAGGACCTGAAGTTAACTTTGGCGATTCATAGATCTCAGGAGTTGGTATACCTTGTGGATGATTAATCGAAGTAGTTCCGCCCTGTGGATTATCTTCTTCTTCTTTAACAATAGAAGAGCTTGGATGAGTTTGATCTGAAGAAGATTGGTTTGTTCCTGGAGAATCAGTCGGTTTAAAAACTCGACGTTTAGTGAATGAAGTACAAGAACGTTCACTCTTCTGACCAGAAGACATTAACCGAATAAGAGGTAACTTCGGTTTAGTATTAAGTTCATCTAAACTACCTTCCCAATGTTGATTCAACCAATCACAAATCACTGGTATTGGTATACCAAACTGCATCATCAATGTCTTGTTGTTATTATCTTTCTTCAATGATAATGATGAAGAGGATGTAGAAGTCGAAGCTGGTGATGTAGAAGCTAACTTCCTTGGATCACATATCATGAATGCTAGATTCCCTTGAACATCAAATCCAGCTGATCCAGGACTCCAATTCATTTCATCCGTCGAAAGTTTTATAAGATTATCTGTAGCTACTACTAATTTACCTTCACCAATCTTGAGTTGGTTTTGAGTAGCATAGCCTAAAAGGTACACTACACTTCCTAGATCTAAGTTTGGTTTAGAACATGTCTTTAAGTAATGTGTCTGCTGAGTTTGAGTTTGAGAATTTGAATCTCCTCCATCAACAATGTCTAAACCAACTATGGTTAGATCAATAACTGAACTTGTGATGAAAAACCTACAAATCACAATTCACAATTCACAAATCATCATATTGATTTTTTAAACCCTAAGTTATTGATTTTTGATTTGAAAATTATGAAATTTAGCTAAAGTTTAAAGCTTTTGATTGAACCAAACTATTCACAATGCAGATTGATCTTAACCCTAAAAGTCTCAATTTTGATTTTGAAAGTTACCAAATTTAGCAATAGATCAAGAATCATAACTAATATAAATTTAAGTTCAAAGCTTTTGTGTTGGTTTGTTATTAGAGACATTGAAATTGAACCAAACTATTCACAATGCAGATTGATCTTAACCCTCAAAAGTTTCAATTTTGATATGAAAGTTACTAAATTTAGCCAAACTTTAAAGCTTTTGATTGGTTTTGTTATTAGAGACATTGAAATTGAACCAAACTATTCACAAATGCAGATTGATCTTAACCCTAAAGTCTCAATTTTGATTTTGAAAGTTACCAAATTTAGCAATAGATCAAGAATCATAACTAATATAACTTAAAGTTTAAAGCTTTTGTATTGGTTTGTTAATTAGAGACATTGAAATTGAACCAAACTATTCACAATGCAGATTGATCTTAACCCTAAAGTCTCAATTTTTATTTTGAAAGTTACCAAATTTAGCAATAGATCAAGAATCATAACTAATAGTATAACTTAAATTTTAAAGCTTTTGATTGGTTTGTTAATTAGAGCCATTGAAATTGAACCAAACTATTCACAAATGCAGATTGATCTTAACCCTAAAGTTTCAATTTTGATATGAAAGTTACTACATTTAGCTAAACTTTAAAGCTTTTGATTGGTTTTGTTATTAGAGACATTGAAATTGAACCAAACTATTCACAAATGCAGATTGATCTTAACCCTAAAGTCTCAATTTTGATTTGAAAGTTACTAAATTTAGCTAAACTTTAAAGCTTTTGATTGTTTTGTTATTAGAGAAATTGAAATTGAACCAAACTATTTACAAATGCAGATTGATCTTAACCCCAAAGTCTCAATTTTGATATGAAAGTTACTAAATTTAGCTAAAGTTTAAAGCTTTTGATTGGTTTGTTATTAGAGACATTGAAATTGAACCAAACTGTTCACAATGCAGATTGATCTTAACCCTACAAGTCACAATTTTTGAGTTGAAAGTTACCAAATTTAGCAATAGATCAAGAATCATAACTAAGATAACTTAAAGTTCAAAGCTTTTGATTGGTTTGTTATTAGAGCCATTGAAATTGAACCAAACTATTCACAATGCAGATTGATCTTAACCCTAAAGTCTCAATTTTTGATTTGAAAGTTACTAAATTTAGCAATAGATCAAGAATCATAGCTTATATAACCTAAAGTTTAAAGCTTTTGGTTGGTTTGTTATTAGAGCCAATTGAAATTGAACCAAACTATTCACAATGCAGATTGATCTTAACCCTAAAGTCTCAATTTTGATATGAAAGTTACCAAATTTAGCAATAGATCAAGAATAGCTAATATAACTTAAAGTTTAAAGCTTTTGTTTGGTTTGTTATTAGAGCAATTGAAATTGAACCAAACTGTTCACAATGCAGATTGATCTTAACCCTAAAAGTCTCAATTTTTGAGTTGAAAGTTACCAAATTTAGCAATAGATTCATAATCATAACTAATATAACTTAAAGTTTAAAGCTTTTGATTGGTTTTGTTATTAGAGACATTGAAATTGAACCAAACTATTCACAATGCAGATTGATCTTAACCCTAAAGTCTCAATTTTTGAGTTGAAAGTTACCAAATTTAGCAATAGATTCATAATCATAACTAATATAACTTAAAGTTTAAAGCTTTAGATTGGGTTTTTCATTAGAGCCATTGAAATTGGATCAGAGTAAAGAGAGTAGTGACTAGTGAGACCTGTGAGGGAAGAGAGTGGCAACGACACCGTTTTGAAGGCGGACTACGGCGGATTCAGTGGCGGAGATAGAAGGAAGATTAAAGTGAGTAGTGAGAAGAAGATTCCGGTGAATAAGGAATCCAGTACCAGAAGTAACAATACCATTAGGTCCAGAGACAGAGATTAGAGCCATTGATGGAGATTTAGTAGTAAAAATTGAAGCTTTCATCTTTTCACTTTTGCCTAATCCTTTACAAAAACACCATGAGTCTAATATCACTCCCATTCTCTCTCTAGATTGTTCTTAGAGATGGGTTTGTTGAAAGTTTCTCTCTTTTCTTGTTGGATCTGAGAATTTTTAGAAGAGAAGTGTGAAAGTGTAGTGAGTTAGTAATAATAGTGTTATGGAGACATAACACATGTTTTGTGTTTGTTTGTTTGAGATGTAAAAACTTCAACTTTTTTGGAGATTTGGTTTTTGATGAAGATTGAAGAAGAAGAAGAGAAATAAGTGAGAGAGAGAGATGAGAGAATCGTGAAGTGAGTAAAAGAGATTTATTTCTTTTTCAGCTGGACTTACTTCTTCTCTTTCTAATTTTGTTTTAAACCCAAATTTTGTATACAAATTGAGGGAAAATGTTTGATACAAAAATACCATCAAAAGTTTTTAAGTTTGTGTTATAAAAATGTAGAAAAATGTTGTTTAACAAAATATTACAATTTAAAAAAAATATATTCTAATTTTTTTAATCGAGTTATTTTAATTTTAAATACATAAAACTAAACTCGAATATTTACAACAATTCTAATCTTTTTCTTTGAATATTGTCTCTCCCAACTCTCTCTATAAATTTTTGGAGACCTGTGGCGAAAACATTCAAAGTGAATTTTTCCACCGGCGGTCTCGACATGTCCTTGTGCTCAGCAGTCCCCGAAATTCATTGGCAAATCCAGAGCCGATGAACTCGTCGAGTTACTCTTTTCACTCTTGCCGTAATAGAATCCTTCCTCGCCTTCCTCCTTTTCTCGTTCTGGTGGTTAATCTCGGTTGTAGCAGCTTCGCCGATAATAAATCCGACCAAATTTTTCGTGGCGGTGGAGCAATGAAGTCGGCGCGATATTGGTGATGGAAGACCTCACGGCAGACGTTTGGGACCTTCTTTTGAAGGAGAGTGAGGTGTTGGTTTCACTATAAAGTGCAGAGACCACCGCTCTTAGAACTGCCGCTAAATCAAGTCTGACAGAAAGAGGTCTTATCCCTAGCCTTCTACCGAAAACCTATCTACTCTTTCCAATCGCGGCGTGTCTCAATCTCTGACCAACATTTTCCTCCTGCAGCGCTTCAGACACCATGATTGGTCGGTGGTGCAGCGCTGCCTTGGCTTCCGCTGCTAGGTTGATTGGTGTGCAGATCTGGCAAGTCTGCGATCGTCGGCGGCGGATATGGTTCAGGAGGATTCTCCTTTTGCATCTAAGGCTTTCTTTTAGTTTTGGGTATGGGTTTAGGCCTTGGTTTTTGGAAAGTCCATCCGGATTTAGTGGGTTGGGTTTAAGAAATTTTGTGTTATGTGTAAAAGACTGAAAATTTGTAATATGGTTATATCGGATTTAATAACAATAAATCCTTTATCAAAATATATATATATATATATATATATATATAATCTTAAATTCTATTTAGTAAACATAAATTATTTATAAATTATATTTTGAAATAAAAATATTTTAGTAAAATTTTTAAAAGAAAATGTAGTTGATGGTATTTTTAGAATTAATTAATAGTATTTAAAAAAATTACTCAACCTTTATTACTCCTTGTTCTCTATAAAATAAGTTTTGGTTTTTTTTTCTTATTTTATTATTTTCTAAATTGGTTTTTAAGGTTTAATACACTTTTCAGATAATTAATGTTAGTTGTTTCTAAACTTCAAGAAAGAATATACAAACTTTAAAATTATTATTAGTTCACAGCCACTAAAAAGTATGCATAGTGCAAAATAATAAATTTATAAATAAAATTTAACTGTTTTTTTATTTCTATGAGAACTGTACCAAATTTTTAGAAAAAAAAATAGTTTTTTTATTTGTTCAAGTGTGCATTTTTGTAAGAAAAAACAGAGGAAAAGTCTATGGTGACAGGTTGGTCTAAGAGGATCTTGTTCCATGTGATGAACATGCACATTTTCCTTCTTATGATTACTTAATTTTTGTTTATTGTTTTTTTTGTATGTCGATTTGTCTAAATCTAAATTATGATCTGGTTTCATTCACTTTAGAAGCTTTTAAATGGCTGACACAAAAAAGCTTTTTAAATGTTTATACTTCCCAAGTTTTTGCCAAAATAAAGCAATCTACTATAGCACCAAAACTAGGGCTGGGCTTCGGATCGACTCATGTCGGAACTGGTCGAAAATTTTAGTTTTCGGTTATTTTGGTTTTTGGATTTGTGTGTCAAACTAAACTGAATAAAAATTTGGTTCGGTTCGGTTTTGTTTTTGAAGTTCGGTTTATTTGGTTAAGTTTCGGTTAAGTTTTGGTTATTTTTTCGGTTTTTTTGGTTTTTTCAGTTAATTCGGTTGGTTTTTTTTGTTTTTTTTATTTTTTCACTAAAAAATAAACCGATCGATTATCGGTTCGGTTCAGTTTGGTTACCGAAATTGAATTTTTTTGTGCCGATAGGTTATCGAAACATAATTGGGTTCGGTTCGAAAAATCTCGATTCGGTTCGGTTTTATTCCCAGCCATAACCAAAACTACAAAGAACCATTAGAAACAATAAGTGATTTTGGTCTAGTAGTTCAAAAAGTGTTCAAAGTCATTGGATCAAATTTTTTTGGAAAATAATTAAATAGATATTATCAACGGCTAATTTTGGATATCAGAGAGATTATGAATTAAAAGCTTCGAACTTATAATGTTTATATAAAAAACATTAAAATCACAATACAAAACAAAAGAACTTGATTTAAATTTAAAATTTATGTATGTTACATAATGTTAAGTAAATTATTTTTCAAATTTTATTTATATTGTTAAGATTTTTCACTTCAATTTATCTTAAAGATGTTATTGTGAAGTGTTGGGTTTTTGGACATAAGGTAAATTGAATTGAGCCGGTTCGGATTAATGGGCTAACATTTTTCATTTAAGCCCAAACAAAAGCCATGGCCTAGTGGTAACGACAAATTTCATTTTTGAATATATTTTTCAAGGTAATGTGTAGGAGAGTGATGGATATTGATTGGATATATATACATATATATTTTTAATTTTTTTAATATACAAATAAATATTTATGGTGCAAATGGTTGAAAAATTAGAAAAATGATTTTTGGTAAAATTATTAATTATGTTGGATTTTTCTCAAGTTATATATTTTTTATTTTTATATAAAAATATATGGAACCCATTTTTTGTGTGAAAAAGTGCAGTATTCTGCTTTTTGTGTTCTTCAAAAATGTAGAGGAATAAATTTTACGGTAAAATATTTAACTGTTACTTTTCCACTAATTTTTATTTCATCTAATAATTTTTCAAGAATAAAATTTACGATAAAGGAGTTAACTACTACTTTTCCACTAATTTTTATTCTATCTAATAATTTTCCTCTTATTCCACTTATTCTTTTTATTGACCACTATTTACATTACTAAATAATAAATTTCAATCAATGCAATTTTCTAGACTACAATTACATTCTAATGTATTTATAATTATTGGTGCACTTTATTGACGAATCAAACTCATATAAAGGTCAGATTGGTGATCAAAACTATTACAGGTTTAATACTCAAATAT
The DNA here is from genome assembly GCA_900406425.1 of Iberis pinnata. Taxonomy (NCBI): domain Eukaryota; kingdom Viridiplantae; phylum Streptophyta; class Magnoliopsida; order Brassicales; family Brassicaceae; genus Iberis; species Iberis pinnata. The sequence continues at coordinate 9,921 of OVBE01012656.1, forward strand.
ATCATATATCCAATAAAAATATAAGTAATATGCACATTAATTTTATAATAGCATAATGTCTGATAAGAATATACTATTTCATATTTTTTATACTAAATTGAACAAAATGGTTATAAAAACACACATATAATATAAATAATTAATTACATAAGTTTTTAACTGTTAGAATATTTACTTTCCTATGAGATAAGAATTTATATTTAATTTATTTATAACTATTATTATTATTATTATTATTATTATTATTATTATTATTATTATTATTATTATTATTATTATTAAATTTATTATATATTTTATAAATTTAGTTATATAAATGTATATAATTGAGATATTTGAATGGTTGTTTTTTCATATTTGTTATTTGCCTATAAATATGGGGTGGATATATGGAAAATCAGATTATTCGATCTAAATTATTCAGACCTATTTTGGGTACAATTGAAGATGAAATATGTCAATAATATAAAAAGTGTTTTCTCTAATATTTATTTTGTGTCCTATGTAAACTCTCTCGAGACTTTCTTTCTAAAGTGGATATAGATTTTCTTTTTAGAGACACCTGGAGCGAGCTACAGCAGAGACTTCGTCACCGTTTGAGCCTCAACCTCCATGCACCGCAACCCTGAGTTTGTTGACGACTTCAGGATCGGTGAACTCGCCCATACTCTTTAAAACCTCTCGCTGTTGCAAAAATTTTCCTTTTTTTTTTTATTGAAGCTACTTATGCGGCGGAGATTATGGTCACAAGCTCTGTAGCGCTGTTGCAAGGAAGACACCGCAGTAAAGAGAAGAAAATCTTCGAGATGTGGCATTGCGTCTGCCGAAGGAAAGAGAAGCATCAGGGCTAGACAGAGGTGCTGGGACTAGTTCCGTCGTGTACCGCAGTTAAACCGGGCCCAACGTCAGGCGGACCCATCCTCATGGCTCATTGGAAACCTAATCTTCCTCCTCCGAATCGGGTGTGGCGACAAAGCTGACCAGTCTCTTCCTCCATGCAAAAAATGTTCTTGTGGTGGGTCGTCTCATCGGAAGCCGCAACCAGGTCGTCGGTAGTATCACTGATGAGTTTCGCATCCTCGATGGTTGCGGCACAACATTGGGGTTTTTCTTCTGTTGATCGGGCTTTAGTGGGCCTCGAAAGGTTCTTGGCCTTTTGGACTTTCTGAAGCCAAATTCCGAATCAGTTTTAAATTGTTTGGAAATGTTTAATTTTGCTTTAGGTTTGCGGCTACAAATTATATGGATTTACAATGGATTAATAATACTAAAACTTTTTTCAAAATAAAAAATGTGTCAATAATATATATATATATATATATATATATGTTTTATTTTTTATTTTTAGTTTGTCAGCATTTTATTTTTCTATAATAATGTTGGTAAATTCGTTTTATTTTCCTAAGAATATTTTAAGATATAATTTTATAAAATATTAGTGGTGCTCATAATCAACCACACCCACAATCCACCTTTCCCCACTTACCCATATCCCTTATTTATTAGGTCGTTTAGCAATAAACTCTTGTTTATTTTAAAAACTTGGCAAAAGATTTAGCTTTATTTTAATTATTATTTCTTTTTGAAAAGAGAAATCCATTAGAAAGATATTGGTTTTTCTCCTTTTTGTGGCAATTAGTGTGTGATTGGAACATGATCTTAGGGCATATTATATCCAAACAGTGTTGCCTTGTGGTGTATATTTCCTTTTTCATCACTTTTGTGTATGAATATCCATTTTAATCTTTATATATATGAGACCGCTTGGACAAATATAAAATCAAAATGGTCATGGTATAAGAGAATTAGAGGATGTTTACAGGGATTTTAATAGAAAATACCACAATGTTATTATTTTTACACAAAATATTATATTAGTGGTTTTTTAGGAGGAATGTCATACGTGGTAATTTTGCGGTATAGAGAAAATGACCAACATGCCCATATGTTTTGTTAGATTATTTGCGAAATATTTATGTGTTTGTGGAGGTTAGTGTTCTTAATGGCGAAGAGAAAAGTTAATTAAGTGAAAAGTATGTTTTTTATTTTAGATTTGCTGAAGAAGATGAATTCTACCATTAATGGTCTTTCTTTGAGCTCCCACCGATCGGCGAGGTGCTTTAAAACAAATACATTGCTGATGTTTTAATCTGATTTGGTATCTTAAACAATAGTTAATGGACGAAAATTATGTTTGGTGGACCATTAGTTAATTAATGATTAGCAATGGACTAGTAATGTACATATAATAATGGTGGACAAGATGTAACTTGCGTTGTTGAAGACATAATGTCTAATAATGGTGGACAAGACGATGCTAATGTTGAAGGAGTATCGCAACCAACATCAATGCAAAAAGGAGGTAATGGACATACTTGATAAAAACCAATTCAAAAACAAACTATTTGAATGTCCATCTTTCGTGGTTTTTGGTGTAGACAATACATAATGAATGTTAGTTTCTCACGATTGACAGTCTGTGGATCCATTCGGTGGACATAATATAAGTGGGAGTGGTGGACGAGTTGAGGACCACATCGGTGGACATAGTATTGGGAGTGATGGAAATACGCATTTGCTAGTTTGGACGACTTCTGCTGCGGTTTCTGGACAGTTTTAGGTGCGGGAATATGAACTTATCTACCCAATTTGTAAAGACGTGAGAATAAAATAATGTGATATGGCATATGACATATTTGTATATTTGTTAAGTATATTTTCTAAACTATGTCCACCATATGCCATAATTTTATCATGTTTATATATGAATAGTTAAAATGGTCAATGTTAAAGCAAAATTTGGATATTGCACAATGATTAATGAATGGAAAGAAGAGTGAAAGAGACTTATACATGATAAACCAAGCTTAAAACATCACTATCAAGCCATTTGAAAAGTTATAACTATTTCAAAGATTTAAATTTTTTAAATGGATATATCTTTATAATATTCTAGTTGTGGCTAGTATTATAAAAGAGATGAAAAACTTTTAATATTAAGAATGTCATTTATACAAAGCTAAAACTGATATATTTATATATAATGATATTTAGTTCACAAAAACATACAAATCTAGATTTAATATTTTTCAGTTATTCACTGAAAAAAGATTATTTTGTTGTCTATTTCTAGAAAGTATAGAATAAGATCATTAGGATATATTCTAAGTATGTTTTGGATTTATGAAAACTTAGAATTCAAAAAAGAGGAAGACTATGCGTTCTCGATATATGTAATTTCAAAGACTTTCCAACAGAACAATGGGCATAATTAATCTCCATTGTTCTGAGATAATAAATATCATATATAT
>OVBE01012657.1:0-13231 GCA_900406425.1 Iberis pinnata
ATAAGAAGGTAGAAATGTTGAGTAGAACATACAATTAGTTTACATTAATGTTACACTCCTTAATTGTTTAAGGATATTAATATAACATGGTTTTAGTCCATGACTAACTTTTAAAAAAATTTAAATATCCAGGCTGGTGGTGTTAACAACAATGATTGGAAAAGCATTTCCACTCCACAATGCTTGCTCGATTTGATTGGCAGGACTTTTAAATTTCAAGTCAAAGTCACAAAGTATTCATTCACTGCAGCCAGGCCAACTATCATTGTCTCTGAAATATTGGATGACAATGTTGGGGGAGAGGAAATCTCCCTAGTTGAAGAACTTGAATCAAACAGGCCCAAAAGAACAGGAGACAGTAATCATGCTATTTCAAGTAGCTCTATGCAGTCAGGGGTGAAAAATGTTGAAGGTGACTCACATGGAAAAAAGAAAGACAAGCGTCTTCGCACCAATTAAAAGTCGAATTACCTAAGTCTACTGGGAAATCTGATCTTTGTTATTCTATCTATTTTATTTCTTCTAAGTTGCTTTCCATAGTTTCCAATGAACTTTTAAAATCCCCTATCCTTGCTTTTCTAAGTTGAATAATTATGAAGTTATTTACCTTCTACCGAGAGCTTGATGGAAGTTTTGCATATTACCAATAAGAATAGCGAAAAGCAAAAGCCCCAGTCCGATAATGCCCATAGTGAATAAGACCTCACCAATAAAGTAACTTGGGTTTTGGTTTCCAGCAAGCGTGTTGATTTGCTTTAGAATTGTATACAAGTGACATTAATCAAGAGTCTTCGCACCAATAATCATCCAAACGCAAAATATAACAATTATTTGTATACAATCTTAATATTTTGGTTTTCAATAGCAACTTATTATTTAAAATATTTTCAGAATATATTTCTATAAAACGTGTAATTATGTTTGGCATTTGTCTAACCTAAAGTTTGATAACCCGCGCGTAGCGCAGATCACACCTCCTTGAATCTTAAATAGCTCCGTCATCAAAATTGAAGCTTTACATATTAAGAAAGAAACTGAGAATGTAATTGAAGTTGTAACCACTATGTTTTTGTCTTCAAGCTTGCCATCCTTTGTTATTTCAGCATATGCCAGTGGTTTATTGTGTTTATGTATGACAACATTCTGTTTCCCCGGCAGAACTTGAGCCCTAGAGTTATCATTAACAGACCCGAGGGAGAGCATGTTTATCAAGGAGTTCGTAAAGTTCTTGCTTTGACATTTTTTGTAATGTAACAAATGAATTCTTATAGTTAAATTATGATTGTATGACAACATTGTGTTTCATTAAAGTCATGGAGATGATGCATCGGTGAAAAAGCTACAAGAAGATGATACTAATATCTAGCTTCATATATTTTTATGTTTGTGCGCTATGTTCTTAAATATTGAAGGATCTTGTGATGTATAGGTGATATATGTTGAACCATTTGAATCTACAAGTATGTGTGAAGGGATCTTAGAGAACAATCTCAATATTTTTGTTGTGACTTCTGCTAACGTGAAAGAGAGTTGAAAAGAATTTATATAAAAATGTTGAAACTAAAAAGTACTGAGAATCTATGATTTTTACCAGGGACAGAAGGTGAAGTCTCATGGGGTATCTTTGAAGCAAATGCGAACAAAATCATGAAGTATAAAGCGCATATGACATTGTCTACAGCCACACCCGCTGCTATTACAGATGGAGAAATGTGCAGAGCTTTGGAGATGGCAACAAAATTAAGAGTTGCAAAGAGGCAAACAAGAACCACATAAAAAGATTTATTCTCTATGCTCATGAAGAGCCACCATTTTGCAGAGTTTGTGAACCATTTTACAAGCCAGTTTAGTAAAGCAAGAACGTTTTAAAAGCAATGAAGATCAGCACTAAGTAAGAAGCAGGGAAAAGGCTCAAAACAACTTACATCCACCAATGTAGCTTCCCATTAGAGCAACTGCTATTTTCCAGTTATCTAGACCAAGAGATCTCATATTCTTTTTTTAGTAACTCTATTAATTCTATAATTCCGTCCGTATTACTTCCAGCAATAGCATATCATCAAGGTACATTGTCAATAATAGGAGAAAACGTCTTATGATTTTAGAATATCTATAGCTGATGTAAATACATCAACTTAAAATATACCTAAAGAAGAATAAACATTGTAAGTTATATATACCATAGGCATATAATGTTACTCTCATTTTGTTCAAAGTATTTCTGTATATCAGAAATCTATAATACTGCAATAAAAAATTCGAATATACTATATTTCCAAAGAATATATATATTGATATAATATAAATTAGTTTTGGAGTTCTCAAACTGGATGGTTATAATGAAAGTAGTATTAGCAAAAATGAGTTGTTTATTGACCTTCTGGTGAGTTGACTTGGATGAGAGGCTTGCTGCTTCCCGGTTTATATATATAAGAAAACAAATTTAAATTTCTACTTTCTAGCAAAGTTGTCTTCAATCAGCAGAAAACAAATTAAAGTATAGAAAAAGGCAAAACTTCTCTAAAAAATTACGGAGCAGTAATCGGTGATAAGGAAGAGGAAGAAAATAATAAGAGAAGAAGCAGCAGAACAATTGTTTTTGAGATTTGAGATTTTAGCATGTGTTGATATAATATATGTTTTATTATAAATTTTGTAAAATTTTTAAATTTTGTATAACATATATATGTATACACACATAAGATCGAATATTTAATACAATTTGTAAAAATCTAAAAAATATGATATTCCGTATTTTATGTTAATATTTTTTATTTATATTTTATTCAGTTTTGTTCATTATGTATTGGCTTATGTAAATATTATAAGAAATTAAAATAATTTTAAACATTTGGTATATTAGCAATCATTTTTATTATTGTAATTAGCCTTCATAATACCTAAAATACTATCAAAAGTTAATGGTATATGTTGTTATTCTCAGTCATTAATATTTATATATATATATATATATATATATATATTGATGTAAATTTTTTGTAACATAGACAGCAAAAAAAAAAAAAAAAAAATTTTTGNTTTGTAACATAAACAGCAAAAAAAAAAGAGAGAGCTGATAATTTTTTTTTACAAAAAACAACTCAATGATGAAAACTTTTCTCTCCCAGGCACGATCCTCGATGCACTTTTACACCTCCTGCTTTGTTTCCTCTTTTGTTTACCCATAGACCTCCTTTCTTCCTCAATTTAGCACCTGCAACATTAATTACCCTACAAGGCAGACCCTTGACTTTCAAATTTCTACCTAAAATAGATTATCTTTGCCTTTTTTAGTAAGTTCCAGATCGGAGCTTCCCGGAATCTAACCGTTTTCAGCTTAACTCACCGGCTGCCTCAGCCTTTGAGGATGTTGAAGCTTACTATACTCTTCGTGCCACAAGTCACGGCTAGCTCAGTCAGGTTTCTTGGGCTGGAACCTTGGTAGACCTTGAACTTTCACCCTCTTTTACTCTGTTTCTAGAGCTTCTACTCTGTTTGGCTGGAGTAAATACCGTGGATTACGGTTTCTAAAGAAGAAGGACCTCTCACACGAATCCAACAAGAAGTATACCCAGTCCTTCGACCAAAGTCTCTCTGTATCTCCTACAATCCTCCTCAACATCAAAGCTCCTTTAAATACCTCTGCCCCAAGTATGCATTGATGTTGAACTTAGCACTTCACCTACCACATTTACTGTTAAATACAGTCAGATTACTCTGCAATGGAGCTATTTACAAATCTTTTTGTTTATAAATTGTCTCACCACTAATTACTTCCAGATCTGAAGTTTATTTCTGCCATATTAATAAGCATCTATATCTTACTTTCTCTATAACAGCGACATCGACAAAATGTCACTCCGGTACTCGCGTGAAGCTAAAGGAAAATGGATCCCAGACTCAAAAACTTCCACAAGGTCCCCACTAAGAATCCCAGCTAGCGACAACTCAACTCTGATTGAAAACAACAGACTTTCTCTCATTGGAAGAGTCACCAATCCTACCATTCAGCATCCTCGAGCATTAGTGGACTACTTGATTCAGTACTGGAACTTGGACTCAAAAGTCACAGGAAGGGACTTAGGTCCTGAACTCTTCCTCTTCAAATTTGAGAACGAAGAGGACTTGAAAATCATCCTCAAACGAGGACCTTTTCACTTTAAACGTTGGATGCTCATTCTCCAAAGATGGGAACCAATTGTCTCAGAACAATTCCCTTCTCTCATTTCATTTTGGATCAAAATACATGGGATACCATTACACCATTGGTCGGATCAAACTATCCGAACCATTGGACTGGATCTCGGAGCACTAGAAGACTTTGACGTTCACCAAGGCAGGGTTCGGGTGCACATAAATGGTCTTTTACCTTTAGTCATGTCTCTACCGATCCTACTTCCAACTGGTGAAGTTACTATGGTTGAATTGGAATATGAGAAGTTAGGAAAACACTGTTTCAATTGCTTGTCCCTATCTCACGAGGAAAGAGACTGCCCCAAACTCTCTAACAACAAGCTAGTATCAAGGCATTTGGGCATATCTCAACAACGAACACTATCACAACTGGAGGAAGATAAACGTAAACTTGCGTCACGTAGAATTGCTAAGGACAGTTCCCAAAATGACTATCTCAGAGTCAGAGATAACACCTTCCGTCGAGGTCATACGGATTCCACCACTTACCATCCTCCCTCAAGACAAAAGTACCCCGAATATAGGCCAAGAACAAGACCTTCCTATGATTCCCGTAAATCAGGGTATCACTCTTCGTCTCGAGGCAATGAAGCTCAATCAAGATCTCCATACCACCATGAGTCACAGCATCGGCATCACTCAATTGGAGCTTTGAGCAATTCTCGGTTACAGGAAGTAGCAAAGGAAAGAGAGGAACTTATGGAGGATTCAAGCTCTCAAAAATCTCGAAGACCTGCATTGGAAAGAATTAACAGTGACTCCACTTTCAAACCTCTGCCTCCACTAAACGACCAGAGCCTAAATTCAGAAAATATGCAAGAAGTAGAGATAGAATACGCACAACTCAATATCAATATGGATACAACAGTAGATCCATCGAATCATACCCCTCAGCCGAACATCCACCAGAGAATTGCAACAAGGAAATCTTTTTCACCATCTCTTGATCGGATTGATTCTGCCACTATCCTACCACGTTCTGTGGAAGTCAACAAAAATAACAACAGTGCTTTATCTCGTTTGGGACCAAGAGTAGAGGAGGCATCAATCACATTACCAGTGATAGACATCTCATCCAGAAACCATGGTTCTAGAAAATCAACAAAGACTAGTCTTAATCTGAATCCTAAACAGAAGAAAGCTAGAAAGATCCTTCAAGGAACCAGCTCTAGGAAAAGAAATGTTACAAGTAGCAGATTCTCTCCTAACAAGAAAATTTCTACAGATACCACATCTGTCCCTACTCCAAACCATCAAACCCTTGAATCAACCCAACCATCTACATCGATAGTTCCGGCTATTTGCAAGAGAAAGGTGGATTTTCGAAATCCGCAAAAGTCTCTTCCTTAATCATAACTAGCTGGAACTGTCAAGGTCTTGGGAACCCCTTGACAGTTCGTCGTATTCGGGAATTCCGACAAGGTTTTTATCCCGATATTCTGTTCCTAATGGAGACGAAAAACACAGATGAATCAGTTTCTAAATTAACAGATTGGATGGGTTATGGAAACAAATTCACCTTACCACCCATAGGCACAAGTGGTGGCCTACTACTTCTTTGGAAGGATGATGTCAAGCTGAGCATAAAAACATCATCCCCAAATTTCTTGGACACTGAAATTACCTTTAAAAATAAGGTCATCTTCCTTACTCTTGTCTATGGAGCCCCGAGGATTTCAGAGAGGAAACGTGTATGGGCTGAGATATCAGACCTAGGACGCACCAGAACAGAAGCTTGGTTATTGACAGGTGATTTTAATGAGTTGACTGATAATCATGAGAAAAAAGGTGGACCATCTAGAAGTCAAAATTCCTTTGTAAACTTCAGGAGCTTCTTATCACTAAATGGACTTAATGATCTCAAGTTTACTGGTAATTTTTTATCATGGCGAGGGTACAGATATAACCATTTTGTAAGAGCCAGACTCGACAGATCACTTTGCAATGCTTCATGGATAGAACAATTCCCTTCGAGTAAAGCGCAATATCTTCGTTTCGAGGGATCAGATCATCGTCCCTTAGTCACATGTGTGGACGAAACAAGAGCTAAGCATAAGAATCTCTTCAGATTTGATAATCGTTTGAGAACCAATGAAGCTATAACCTCTTTGATCGAACAGACTTGGAATGGCACTCCATCTCTCTCTGTTTTATCCAAGTTGAATAAGTGCAGAACAGAACTTATTACATGGAAGAGAAGGTACAACCTTAACTCAGCAATATTAATCCAGCAACTACAGGACGAATTAGAAAAAGCTTTATCAAGTGAAGTTTCACACTCTCCAACTATAAGCTCCATCACTACCAGACTAGAGAAAGCGTATAGAGATGAGGAACTCTATTGGAAGCAAAAAAGCAGGGTAAATTGGCTACAAAATGGAGACAAAAACACAAGCTACTTCCATGCGGCAACCCGATCAAGAAGATCACAAAACCGACTATCGGTCATGGAGAATGCAGCTGGTATTCCCTGTTTTGAAGAACCTGAAATCACTGAAGTAGTGACAAATTATTTCCAGAATATTTTTACCTCTACTTCCAATGAGGATTTATCGATTGTAACTGAGTCTATATCTCAATGTATTTCAGATGAAACAAACGATTTTCTGACAGCACTACCTGATTCTCAGGAAATTAAAATGGCTCTTTTTGCTATGCATCCTAGTAAGGCTCCAGGACCTGACGGTTTTACGGCAGGCTTCTTTCAAACTTATTGGCCAATCGTTGGAAAAGACATAGTACATGAGATCACTAACTTTTTCACATCAGGAATTTTCCCTAGAAGACAAAACGAAACCCATGTATGTCTCATTCCCAAGGTGCAGGGAGCAAAAAAGGTTTCAGATTATAGACCTATAGCCTTATGTAACACCTTCTACAAGATTGTAGCAAAGATTCTAGCAAAAAGACTTCATCTCATTTTACCGAACATAATTTCGGAAAATCAATCCGCCTTTGTACCAGGGAGAGCTATCTCTGATAATGTTTTAATCACCCACGAAGTACTTCATTTTCTTCGATGTTCATTTGCATCCTCGAGAGGATCCATGGCGATTAAAACAGATATGAGCAAGGCGTACGACAGAATTGAATGGAACTTCCTTAAAGAAGTTCTAATTCGGATGGGTTTCCACCATGTGTGGATTAATTGGATAATGGAGTGTGTTACGTCCGTCTCCTACTCATTTCTAATTAATGGATGCCCACAAGGCTTAGTCACCCCAACCCGAGGGCTTCGACAAGGAGATCCACTATCTCCTAGCCTCTTTATACTTTGCACCGAAGTACTATCTCGTCTATGCAAACAAGCACAAGGCAAAGGATGGCTGCCCGGCATTAGAGTATCTAAGAACGGTCCAATTATCAATCATTTACTCTTTGCTGACGATACTATGTTCTTTTGCAGAGCAAATAATCGATGTAGTCAAGCACTTTCACAAATTCTGGAAAAATACTCGACCGCCTCCGGCCAATTGATAAATCTCTCTAAATCGGCCATCACATTCGGATCCCGTATCCCGGCTGATACTAAGGAGAGAGTGAAGCGTATACTAGGCATTACAAAAGAAAATGGTTCGGGTAAATATCTCGGTGTACCCGAGAATTTTGGGCAAAAGAAAACAGATATTTTTGGAGCTTTGGTGGATAGAATACGGCAGAAATCACATAGCTGGACTTCTCGTTTTCTCTCTACGGCCGGAAAACAAATTATGATTAAATCCGTTCTAACGGCGATGCCGGCTTACTCCATGTCATGTTTCAAAATTCCATTATCCTTATGCAAAAAGATCCAATCAATTTTGACAAGATTCTGGTGGGATTCCCAACCGGATAAGCGTCGAATCAGCTGGACATCATGGAAAAAACTTGCTATACCAAAGAATGCCGGTGGTTTGGGTTTCAGAGATATCGAAGCTTTCAATGACTCACTTCTAGCGAAGTTAAGCTGGAGAATTTTAGCTAACCCGGAATCTCTTTTGTCAAGAATTCTACTGTCCAAGTACAGTCCTACTACTCCTTTTATGGAGGCTCCCTTAACATCGAGACCTTCTCATGGTTGGCGTGGTATCTTAATTGGTCGGGAAATCCTAAGAAAGGGCTTAGGTTGGGTTATAGGTGATGGCTCTAAGATCAGGATCTGGAAAGACCCCTGGCTCTCATTAACTAAACCGATAACTCCCATCGGACCAATCCCTGCCGATCAACAAGAACTCACAGTAAGTTCTCTTTTGTCCCGAGATAAATCAGAGTGGAACTGGAATGCAATTAGGACTCTCATACCTACCTATGAATCTCTGATTCGATCACTACCCCCTGGGACTGCAAATTGTGAAGACAAATTGGTTTGGTTACCGGTGAAATCCGGAATTTATGCAACGAGATCAGGATATGGTATTTCCACCATTGCAAATACCGATCTAGCTAATCTCTCCTTTAAGTGGCAAAGCAACCTCTGGAAACTACCAACAGCTCCCAAAATAAAAACACTTCTCTGGAAAATTCTAGTTAAAGCTTTGCCAGTGGGTGTTCAATTAGCGATTAGAGGTAGGCCACAAGCTTTGTTGTGTTCAAGATGCGGAATGCCTGAAACAGAGGAACATTTGTTTCTACACTGTACTTTTGCTAGAGAGGTCTGGATATCTTCACCCTTCCATGACCAACTTATCAACCTGGATATATCTTTCATGAATTTCATGACTTTAACAAAATCTTTTAGGACTTTGCCCCCTTTGAATATTCAGGTAGCTCATCTCCCCTCTTGGATATGTTGGAACTTATGGATCGCTAGAAACCAGCTAGTCTTCTCCAATCGGAAATTCACGGCAACGGACATCTTAACAAAATCGATTAAGGAGGCAAGAGAGTGGGAATTGGCTCAGTCCCTAATTATTCCCGTCCGGAAAATATGCATAACTGTGCCTCTACCAGCTCTAACTGCTGGATTTTATTGCCATTTTGATGCAGCTTGGCACCCAATCTCTAGGAGAGCAGGCTTAGGTTAGACTTTCCAATCACACTTGGACGCCGAATGGGAATCTTTCTCAAAGCAGATCATGATTAGTGCATCACCTTTAGCAGCGGAAGCTTCGGCCCTTAAAGAAGCTATGAAAACTGCCCTTTCTCTTAACCGTAGAGAAGTCATCTTTCTATCAGACTCACAAGTTCTCGTATCTCTTCTTCATAACCAAAGCTCACACATTGAGCTGTATGGTATCTTGAATGAAATTCGTACCTTATGGACGTCTTTCCTCTCTATCTCTATCTCCTATGTTCCGCGTACTTTGAATGTTAATGCTGATTCATTAGCAAAATCAGCTTTATGTATTTCTGAAAACTCGATCTCCTGATCCTTTTATAATTAAGAATGGTTTGACAAAAAAAAAAAAACAGCAAAATATCATTTTTGTTCTTTAGAGCATTTTTCCTGAGCATGTTTTCTCTATATCATTTATGTTCTTTAGAGCATACTTTCAAATAACATAAACAGCAAAAGAGCATGTTTTCTCTTGTTCTCAAATCTAAGCTCTTCTCTCCACCGCTTATCCCACCATCTTCTCTTCCACCAACAACTTCTCGACTAAAACTCACTCCAATTCTCTGTTTTACGGTATCGTTAAATCTCCTCTCCTCCTCAGTGATAACGACGATGCTTCTGAGTTGCTTCTTCCCATTGAATCCATCGAAGAGCCTGATTTTCTGTTTCATCCTCCGATTCAGCATCGAATTCTTCGGAAAATTCAAACCGATTCGCGTCCGATCCATCAAATTCTCCTCCTCTCTCCCCGGAATTCACTTATTTATGCTCGATCGGACTCCACAACCAGCCATTGTTCTTCGAGGTGTCATCACCACGCCCAAAACTATCGCTCTACTAGGGTTTTGGTGTTGCGGAAATTTGACGGTTATAAACAAAGTCTTCAAGGTCATGCAATTTGAGTTAGTGTTTCATTCTCCGCTAAGCTACTGATTTATCCAAATATTTGAGGTATATGCTTTACTTTTAATTTTACTTTCAGATTTGGAAGTTCATTACGAAGGTGAGAGTAAGAGGCTGGTTTATGAAAAAGGAGAGAATACGGTGTTTGGTTCTATCACACCACGATCTTTACAGTTTTGGTTTAAGTATTGTTTGGTTTCTTTGATACATAGTGGTGTAGTTCTACTCCAATGTAATAAATTATGTTGCAGGTCAATTGCGTTGGCAACTGATCCAGGAAGCCTTCCAAGTTTTAAAATGATGGGTTTATTCGGTTGTGGAGCACTACTTCTTAGAGGTGCCTTCGAGAGCGTTGGACGTTGGCTTGATGATCTCAAAAGTAAGTCTCCATTTGATTTTTCATTGATAGATTTGATTTACGTGAGTTTATATGAATGATGATTGATTAGATCTTAGGGTTTGACTAGAATTTGGGAATTTGAATTAGTTTTGAGTAAAATTCTGGAGCTAAGGAAGGAGCTCAAAAGTAAGTCTCGATTTGATTCTGATTGATAGATTTGATTTTCGTGAGTTTGTATGAATGATGATTGATTAGGTCGTAGGGTTTGACTAGAATTGGGAATTTGAATTAGTTTTGAACTGAATTCTAGAGCTAAAGAAGAACTCTTTGACTTAGCTCGAAGTTTTGAGATTCAAATCAACTAATTAGTTGATTCTCAACATAGTAAATTTCTGGATTCATATGTATGGCTAAGGATTTTTCACATTGTAGATAGATAAAAGTGTACCATGTTTCTGCTAGAACACAACAGAAGAGAAGACTGCAATTAGAAATTTAGATACATATGATGATATGAAGATATGCTTCAATGCCGTTAATTCGTAGAAGAGATATTGCTTTGTATTTTGCTTCAATTCTTCTTGATTCTCAATATCTGCATCTAATTAGAAAGAATAAGATAAGAGTAATTACCATAAACGCATGGAACTTAAATAATAATATATACAGAATATTAAATTACCATAAACGCATTATTGTCTGACCATTCAATGGGTTTCCATAACGGAAAAGCCATTTTAAAAGACGCTTAAGCATTGTACCTAATAATAAAATTCATAACCTTCATCACTAGATTCTTCTTTTTAAAAGTTCCAAAAAAACGCCACCCTAATACTGAAATACACATGGTTATAGAACGCAACGGATAAACAAACATACCATACAAGTGAGGAATCAGTCACAAATCAGGTTCGCCGTTTTCTTCTTTAACATGTAAATCCGATATGCAATAGACTTCTACTCTGTTTGAAATGGTTATGTATAAATATGCTTTGGATCTCATAATTGGTTTTCTTATCTTACAGGCAAGACGCAATACCACAACCAATCCTTAAATCCAAGGACATCTAAGTCAAGCAATGCGACCACCGAAACAACATTCTGTTCTCGCCACTGGAAAAAGAGGTAATGCTAAAACATATAATAACATAAGCCTTCTATAAATGGCAGGCAATTGTTTGATATATTGAAAAGGTAATTACAAAGTTTAAGGTTCTAAATTTTAAAGTATAATAACAACCTATTTCATGACTGCTATGAACTTTCAATCTATACTACTTTTTTAAAACATATATTTAAATTTAATTACGATATACAAGTGTTTATTATTGTATGAAATAGGTTGTGTGTTTTGAAATAAAATTATATTAGGGTTATTTTCTACTTTGTTCTTTTCCTTTGTTATTGTAAATATTTGATTTTGTATATAAATGTGAAGACGATGTTTTGTCATATTATAGTATAACACTCTACATTTTCATCTAGATCATTTAAAAAGTTTAATTAGAATTTCTTCTACTCATCAACAATATGATATAAGTCTTCTTAAATGTTTTTGATTTTTTACTGTAAATTTATAAATCTTCCATAATTTAAAAAGACATCATATGATCTTTTACGAAGTTTAATTATGAATTTAGGATGATATTCCTAAATTATCCAAAGACATGAAATATTGCAAATTCGTTTGAAGACTATTTTAGTCCTAAATGAATACATAGAAATCTATGCATTAATATTATTAAGGTAAATTTATTTTATATATTATTGATGAAGGTAATTGCAAAAGCAACAATGAGGGTTTCCCATTGGTATATAAATAATACCAATGATTTTTTTAGGAACATATTGTGTAACTAAATATGAAAGGGTAGATCTTAAACGATTTATGTTGGAAAACTATTATATTGAAATAAAATATTGCTATATAAAAATTTACAAATGCGACTCAAAATATTTCTTTTACAATTATAACCTTAAATATCATCAACTGGTTTGCTCAAATTCTACCATGCACAAAATCACTTTATATTATTAGTTGTATTAATTTTTAGTAACTATATTTGTAGTTGATGTTATAAAAATTAAGAACAATCATTTGTTTTCCAATGTTAAAACATGAATTATTATTTCATTAGAAAATCAACTAATTGATAAAAAGATATATGAAAATTAAAATTAGTCATAATAGATAAAAGATATTTTAAGTTTCAATTAAAAACGAAAATAATTTGAAAAAACCAGTTTCCAAAACATCATTTAAAAAGTATAGGTAGGTTGTATATATTATGTCCATTTTTGTTTCACCATATTTGATGTGTGTAATTTTAAACTTTAACATTAAATTTGTTCATAATAACTTCGAATCTAAGAAACAAATGATTATCTTTTTAGAAGTGCAAAATATTTAGATAAAAGGATGTACTAACAAGTACATCAACAATCATATATAAAAACAAAAAATATTAAAAAAATAAGATAGGTCTCAATCTCGCTAACCTCCATGTGTGTTGTATGGCTGCACAAGTCCAGAGTGTTCGGCCTTTCGTATTAAATTAATTATTTCGTTCCTTATTCTTAACTTATTATTTTTGAAAATATCATTGTCAATTTTGATTAAAAAATAACGCGTTCTTCAAGTAATATAATATTAACAAGCACATGTATTGTAAATACATGTTTAAATAATATATTGACTTTTATAACTAATATATATTTAGATTCTCTAATTATAGTAGGGAAATATATATATATATATA
>OVBE01012658.1:0-13231 GCA_900406425.1 Iberis pinnata
CATTAGCGTGTATATATATATACACATAACATACATTCGATCATGTAATCAATGGGCTAAGCCCAAATTTTACTAAGTGTGTTCTTAATCTCATGTAATATTACATGTATACGTACATCACATTATTATTATTATATATATATGTATATAATCGTATGCACACACATAACAAATATATATTTATATCTTATATAAAATATATATATTATATTGTTAAAACCCAATAAATCACTAATCCAGTTTGCTTAGGTGTGTGACCCTGTAGGATTATATAATATCAGCAATGGATTCATAAACCATAGATTATAAGCGGTTTCTAGCAGAACATTATAACCACCTAATATTATATAATTGTCAAACCTTGACATTACAACTTTATCTAGAGTAAGTACAAAAAGATTTCAGGACATTCCCAACAGCAGATTCGGTCAAAACCATCACCGCCAACATCGAAAGCATGAACTTGGTTGCTTTAGGGGTCCATTATTGTAGCACGTGGTTCAAATCTAGTTTTCACATCCAATTTTTAGAAGTTAAAGTGTTTGTAGTGTTTTTTTAGAAGTATTAGTCTACAATGTTTTTGTTTTTTGATGAAGTCTAAAACAATCTCCCCCGCATACTTCTTTATGAGAGGAATGTGCCCCTTCTATATAAACTACATCCGTTTCTAGTTTTTTTTAACAAATGAGACGGATTCGAACACCATACTTTTTTTTTGTTCTTTTTGATAAAGGACTTTCACTTAATACTTATAAAATTACACCAGATTTAACATCCAATATATCATCACCTCAAACCCAAAACCCAAAATAAAAGCCCAAATTAAAATTCAGAATCGTATTGGGCTAGCTAAGGCCCAACGAGGCGCGGACCCATGAGTGAAACCCTAGGAAACCCTAGCTTCTGAGGTAACACACCTCAGCCACCGCCGCCATTGAGAGATATGCGGATGTCACCAGATCAGGACATGCGGTGCCCTAATGCTAGCTCCGAAGCATAGTCGACTCAGGAAAGTCGACGTAGCCCACCAGAGATAGCGATTTGGAAAAGAGAAGACCCGGTTAAGATGTACCGCGACGGTCAGGGGAAGACAAAATAGGTATCGTTACTGGATACGACATATCCGCCACGGTCGACATCCCCACGCCGCTAGAAGCTAGACATAACGTCTAGGACCGCCAGATCTGGACTTTTTTGCACCTCGAGGTTTCACCTCCTGATCAACGCCACTCTTCTTGTTAAATGTCGTGGCTCCCTCCGGCCTGAGAGGCGCCACTGTTTAACATCTCCTCTCTGTCGGTCATCTCGCAGTAACTCTGAAGCATAATGTGATTGAAGCTTTGTGGACTTGGTCAGGGCGATGCATGCAAAGAGGTGATGCTGGCGCTACGCTCACTGTTGTGCCCGGAGCACGGTGCAATAGCCTAGTGATCAGAAGTCGGTAGTGGGGACCTCCGTACGCTCCACTGTTCCCACTTTTTTGTTTAGATTTCAACGAGTTAGAGAGAAAAGACGAGGGAGAAGTGAAGAAAGAGAGTCTTAAAATAATATAAGACCATACTTTTTTGCAAATCAATATTTAATTTCTTTTCTAAGTACTAACACGAGATAATAAAAAATTCAGAAGTATTTTGTGGAGATTTTTCGAGGTCACCCCTCACACCATTTACATATAGTCATACGATTTAAGTTAATCGGATTTGATGATATTAAACGAATTAAAAAAGTTAAGTGATTTATTTTAATTTTTTTTACTTTAATACCTATAACTATGTGATTTGAATTTCTTATATTTTTAATTAAAAACTATACTAAATCACTAAGTATCCACTATTTAAAATAGTTTATATAACAATGGATGTGATAATACTTTTTCTAATACTAATCCAATAAATTAAACTTTTTAAATCTGAATTTTTTTAGTACAAACCGTTACTTTTATATTCAATACATTTTTGTAATCACTAATTTTATACATACACATGCTTATAGGAGACTGAGATGACTTTAAAAGTATAGACGTAAAGGGAAAACTATAACATCGTATCATATAAAATTTTCGTGAGCTAAAAAATAAAAAAAAATTTCATGAGCTTCAAAATTTTATTTTTGTAACTACAGTATACTCTAAACTAAAATATAGACTAGTTTCCAAAAGCGTAATCCAAAATGATAATTATCCCACAAAGGTAGATAATACTCAGAAATCGGGTACGTAGCTGACCTCAAAAAGAGGTAAAATAAAACTAAAACTAAAAATTCAAAGACCCACTCCGCACGGGGAGGACTCAGTATGGGTGCGAAGCACAACCTAAAGATAACACAATCCCTTAGTTTATAATTTCGGTTTAAAACCGAAATATGGTATAGACGCATGATGTACCCTAATAGAGTGTTTGCCTACACTTAAACAAACCTTGTTTAAGTTGAAAATTATTTCTAGATATTTACAGATATACACAAAAGAGATCCCACAACAAAAAAACATAGCTAATGGGCTAATCAGACAAGCCTAAACCTAGGTCCACACCAAAAAAGACTTATGCCATCAGCCAATTCACAGCCCATCATTGAGGATGTTGCCCTAGATCTTTGCACAAATCCTCTCCCACCGTTGTCCACCAACACTTCCTCCAAGAACTAGCACAACCCAGATTCGACAACAAAAAAGAGTCTACATGGCCAAAGGGGCGCCACCCAATGAAGGACCGGCCACCAAAACATCCGCCGCTAACGAGTTTTTGCAACACCAAAGTCCCCATCGGATCAGCCACCACCGAAAAACGTCGAAGCCTACATGACACCACAAGCTCCATTGTCGTAGACATAGATGAATTGTTAATTCTACCTCAAGGTTAGGCCATTCTACGTTCATAGTCTTCCATCTGTTTTTATGCTATCTTAATGTTTTGTATTGATGTTTGTCTCCGGAAATTATTACTTGCTGGCTTTTGTCTCTGAAAAGATTATAATCCTTGTCGGCTTAGTTTTTCAAAATCTGTAATCGTCCCATGTATCCTTTCGGTTCGTTAAATATAAAAAATGGTATTCAAGTGAAAAAAAGAAGATGAATTGTTAATATGTGCCTCTGTAAGTTGATGAGCCGGCTTATTTGATTCTCGTTGCGTCCAAAGAAGTTTGATTCCTGCAAATTTACTGCTCCAGAATTGAACATCACGTATCCAGTTCCCAATTTTGAATGTCATCACTTGCCCATTGAGGATTTGATGCAACAATCAACCTTCAAACATAATGTACTTATAATCTAATGACCAAGCATGTTACATTGCCATTATTAATCCCGACAACTCAGCCTCTAACGAGTTACTGGCTAAATCCATCCAGTATTAATTTTGGTAATGGTATTGATAACAGTAGCATCATGATTATACTTAATCATGTTGAAGATTAAATATCCGTTTACGATCGTATATGAGAAAAGAAAAGTTCTATTACTCTCAAGAACAGAAAAAAATGAGATTACAAACTCTTTTATACAAAAATTTAAAACTCAAGAAATCTCTCGTGGATTTACAACTCTCGTGGTTGTTCTTGTTTTGGGATGATTTACAAATGGTGAGGTTGCTATCTATTTATAGATTGAAGCTTCCGTGTGAATACGAGATGTGAAAAAATTACTGTGACGGCTACGCGTAAATTTTTCGAACATATTTGTTGGCCACCGTCCACCGTCCATGCATTAATTGGATTCTTGAATTTGAGCTTGTTGAATATGTCCTGGTAATTGAATTTTTGAATTCTCCCCTTCCAGGCATATTCGGAACAAGCATCCCGACTATGTCTCTGCATAGTTGTAGCTTATCTCACGTCACCACCTTCGTTACCATGTCTG
Source organism: Iberis pinnata (assembly GCA_900406425.1). Lineage (NCBI taxonomy): Eukaryota > Viridiplantae > Streptophyta > Magnoliopsida > Brassicales > Brassicaceae > Iberis > Iberis pinnata. Next base: position 3,854 of record OVBE01012658.1, read on the forward strand.
ATGAGTCTCAAACGTTGTTGATCAATCACTTCGCGTATCCAATAATACCGAACAACAATATGTTTAGTACGGGAATGATACATGGAGTTCTTGCTCAAGTCTAGAGCACTATGGCTATCATAATGTATCTTATACTCTTTCTTCTTGGTCCCAAGTTCTTGGAGAAAATGCTTTAGCCACAACATTTCTTTACCAGCTTCTACGGCAGCAATATATTCTGCTTCTATTGTAGATAAAGCGACGCACTTCTGCAATCTTGATTGCCAAGAAACAGCTCCTCTTGCAAAAGTGTAGAGATAACCTGAAGTAGACTTTCTACTATCCATATCTCCAGCCATATCAACATCCGTATAGCCTTCCAAGATTGGATCAGCTCCTCCGTAACAAAGACATAACTTAGTGGTACCCTCAAGTACCTGAGAATCTATTTACTGCTTCCCAATGCTCTTTTCGGGGTTAGAGATAAAATGACTCACTGTACGCACTACATGAGCAATATCTGGTTTCGTGCATACCATGGTGTACATCAGACTTCCAATTGCTGAAGAATAAGGCACTGCTGACATCTCCCTTATCTCTTCCTTGCATGTGGGACATGTGCTTTTCCTCAACTTGAAATGATTCTCAAGTGGAACACTAACTGGTTTGGCATCACTCATGTTGAATCTCTCAAGTACCCTTTAAATTTACTTCTCTTGAGATAACCATAAGTCGCTATTCTCCTTGTCTCGAATGATTTGCATTCCAAGAATCTGTTGAGCTGGCCCTAAGTCTTTCATATCAAAAGACTCAGAAAGTTCTTTCTTCAGTTGATTAATCTTCATTGCGTCTTCTCCAATGATCAACAAGTCGTCTACGTATAGTAAAAGAGCAATGAAAATACCGTCTTGAAGTCTCTTGATGTATAGACACTCATATGCAATTTTCTTCTTGTAGCCTTGAATCTTCATACATGAGTCAAACTTCTTATTCCAATGCCTTGGTGTCTACCAGCTCTTAGATAGCTTGCACACGAGGTTATCATCTGTAACCTCAAAACCTTCTCGTTGTTGCATATAGATTTCTTCTTTCAAATCTCTGTGAATAAATGCTATCTTCACATCCATTTGTTCAAGCTCCAAGTTTGTACTTGCAACCAAGCCAAGTATAACTCGGATTGAAGTTATCGTGACAACTGGTGCAAAGATCTCATCAAAGTTAATCCCCTTCTTCTGTTAGAACACTTTGACTACTGATCGAGCTTTTTGTTTCATCACTTGTCCGCTTCCATCCTTCTCTAACTTGAACACCTTTTTTTTTCAATGCCTTTTTCCCTTTATGAAGTTCCACAATCTCATAAGTTTGATTTTTCTGTAGAGATTCCAATTCTTCCTACATTGCAACTAGCCAGTTTTCTTTGACCTTATGAGATATAGCTTCTTGGAAACTCTATGGTTTTCCATCTTCAGTCAGCAATAGGTATTTAGATGATGAATACCTTCTTGATGACATATGGCCTCGTTCAGATCTACGAACGGTTTGTACCATCTGAGAAGAATTACCATAATCTATGTCTTCTGATGGTCCTGGTGTGGTGGGTCATGGCTCCCCTTGCCCTGCACTATGTTCTGTCTCCTCATCTTCTGCTGAAACTTCTTTTGGCATTTTGTCATTGTTTCTCCTGAACAACTGTGGTGCTTCATCTGAAAGTTGAGCACCTCTATTTGACTTCTAAGACATTGTGGACTTTTTAATGTCTTCCATTGTCAAACCATCATGGAATATCACGTCTCTACTTCTGATCACCTTTTTCTCCTTAGTATCCCATAACTGAACCCAAACTCTTCAATTCCATAACTAACGAAAATGCATGGAATAGTTCTTGCATCGAGCTTCTGTCTGAGCTCCTTAAATACATGTGAACATGCTACACATCCAAATACTCTAAGATGTTAGTATGTAGGATCCTTACGCTTCTATATTCTCTTTGGAACTTCAAAATTAAGTGGTACGGTAGGTGATCAGTTAATAAGATAGCACACAGTGTTGACTGCTTCTCCCCAAAATGGCCTAGGAAGCTTAGCCAGATTGAGCATACTTCGGACTCTCTCCATAATGGTATGATTCATTCTTTCAGCAACGCCATTGTGTTGAGGGATGCATGGTACTGACTTATGATGTCGAATGCCATATGCTCTGCAATATACATCAAACACCTTGGAAGTATATTTGCCTCCGTTGTCAGATCAGAGATACTTTAGTTTCTTTCTTGTTTTATGTTCCACAAGACCACATGAAATGACTTGAAGCACTCGTACACCTCGTCCTTCATCTTCAAGAAATACACCCACGCCTTTCGAGAAGCATCATCAATGAACGTTAGAAATTTTCTACTTTCGCCGTTGGTTTCCACCTCCATAGGAGCGCAAACATCATAGTGTATCAGATTTAACAACTCTGATATCTTCGTAGATGTGGAATTAAATGAGACTCTATGTTTCTTGCCAAATAGACAATGATTGCAAGAACCCAATGCGGTGTTCTTGTTGACATTGATAAACTTCTTCTTCGTCAGGGTAATCAACTCTTTTTTGTTCATCTGGCCATAGATCTTGAGAGGCCTCCTCTGCAATATTGATGATATCTATCCTAATCTTCACATGAGTCTTGTACAACTGATGTCTTGGCATTTTACGGGTTTTAGGAAGTCATTCATCACCATTTTAGGTTCATTTAGATGTTAACATTTTCCATTAGTAGGTCTTTATTAGTAAGTTTGCATTTTTTGGGAAATTTTGCATTAGTAATCGCATTTAGGGGCATTTTGAAGTTATTTTAGATATTTAGGGAGATTTCGTGACATCAACAGACTAGAACCAACTCAATTAGAACCATGCCAATTCAAATGCTGAACTCGACCGGGCCAAGTCTTCATCGCGGCCAAATTCTTCATCGAGCCAAAAGGATGTTTAAATCAAGCCGGGCTCGACCAGATGATCGAGCCAGACTCAACCGAATGATCAAGCCGAACTTGACCAGATGATCAAGCCGGACTCGGCCAGATGATCAAGCCAGACGCGACCTGAAGATCAAGCCGGACTCGACCTGAAGATCGAGCCAGACTCGACCAGAAGATCGAGCCGGACTCGACCAGGATATCAAGCCGGACTCGACAAAAAGACCAAGCCGAACTTGACCAGAAGACGAAGCCGACTTGACCAAAAGAACATCCCGACTTGACCTCAAGCACATATTGACTTGACCTCAAGCTCAAGCCGACTCGACCACCCGGGCCAAATGGGCTCGATCACTCGAGCCAAATGGGCTTGATCACCAAACGAACCCGACTCGATGACCCAGTTCGAGCCAGATTTAAAGATCAAGCTAAATCATTACATTTTTAGTCATTTTTTTAGTGGTTTTAATCTTTCCGAAACCACTATATAAACTCTAACTCGTCTCCATTTGAACCTAAGCTTTATTTTATGTCTTTCTTGTAGGTTTTTCTCTCTGTTTTTCCCTTCGAATTTTCTTGGATGATCAAACCCATAATCCTTATGAAATTCATGTTTTGGTTATGAATTCTTCATTTTCATGCTTAGTTTGAGGTTTAAGATTATATGGTGCATATTGATATTCTATTTTATGCTTTTAATCTCGTTTTCTTAGTTGATCATCATTTATGGGTTTGCTCTTATTTCATTTTATCACCATTTTTAGAGTTTTTGTTACCGCTATTCAGGATCACCATTTTTTATGGGTTTACGTTCTTGCTGTTCTTGATCAATATCTTCTGTTTTCTGATTGATGTTCGTACTGTATTTAAGAGTTGACTTTTGATCCTGATGAATTGTTTAGTAGTTTTGTTTTTTGAGTTTTCTGATTTTATAGTCACTATGTGTAGTGAGTAGTTACCCATGTTTCTAAGGATGGGGTGGATTAGCGTTGAATCCTTGTTTCACCTAGGGATCTAAGCTTGATTGTTTATATATCCCTTCTCTTACATTGCTCTTAATGCTTATTTTCGTCTAACTGACTGAAATATTAAGTTAGGCATTTCTGCACTCAAAAGGTGTTTGATGAAATGCCTAAACAAAATGATTTCAAAGATTTACATTCCTAGCCCAAGAGATTGGTTGTCTAGGGTGTTTATTGGCTTTAACAGATTGTTTCTTCAAGCCTGCTAGGTAGTGTTCCGTTAACGAGAGTTAGGGCTGGATATTGCTTAGCTTGAGATCATTTGTCAAGAGATAGAATTTTGGTTGTTTATGAATTTGCTTTTAGGGATAGCTCTTGTTTGAGGTATGTAAGACACCTAGGTAGATCAGGTTGACCACCTGTCAATAACCCTCATCCTTAGGAACTATTTTTCCTGATTGAATTTTAGTACCATCTTCTTTTTTGTCCCTTGTTAATTGCAGTTTACTCTTTAGTTTTCATTTTCAGAATGCATGATAGGTTTATTGTCCTATTTTATTTCCAACATGTTTCAATTATTTAGATCTGTTAGCGAACAACCCCTTTTATTTACTTGGCTTGAATTAGTAGACCCATTTGTTTATAGAGTTGTTGATAGCATCATCCATTTGGATTGACTCCCTATGTGTTACTATGACAATGATACTGCAGTATGGAATTGATATAGTTTAAAACAGTTCAAATCCAACTATCAATTTGGTGTCTTCCACTCGTTGATGATATTCGTGCTCTTGAACGGGAACACTCTCGCGCTAGAAGGGAGCAAGAACTTTTGGATCATCTGGGAAGGTTGGATTTGCAAACGGAGAACAACAACGTTCCTCCTGGTGGGCGGATCTATCGGTGCTAGTGATGCACCAAACATCCATACTCAACGCCATGGGATTGCTCCACCAGCTATGAACAACAATAATTTCAAAAGCAAGTACAACTTGATAGCAATGCTTCAGGCGAAAAAGTTTCACGGGCTGCCTATGCAGGACCCCCTGGCACGATAGGTTCAGGTTTTAATTCCTAAAACTACACTGCAAAGAACATATCCTCATAGCATAGTAAAGGGTCGAATCCCACAAGGACCAGATAGTACGACTCTCAGTTCTAAAAATTAATTCTAGCTAAGAAGGAAATAAAATAGAGATTGTTTTCAAACAAATGAGAATTAAAGCGAATAATTAAAAAGCGAATGTAAACCAATAAACTAGAACGCTAGGAGATAGGGAAATTCCGCAGGTATATAGGTTTGAAGTTCAGCTTGACAAGAAAGATTAACAAATGAAATTAGTTCTCAACTCAAAAGACGACAATAGACTAATCTCCTCCCGAAGTATTAGATCACTATGATAGAATTGCTAAAAGTAAAGGCTAACATTCTCCCGAAATCTTAGATCTCTAAATTAGACAATTAAATCATGTAGTGATTACATATTCGATATGTTCATAAGCATCAAAGACAATACTCCCGCAAGCATAGACACTTATTCATCTAGACTAGGTCAGATTAACTAAACCAAATCCCTTTGTATTTATTAACCACAAATCATGAACTAGGTGATCAAGCTAATTCAAGAAATGATAACAAATTTATACTAAGAACCTAACAAATTGAATCCATTAAAATGAAACCCTAACTATCAAAACCGGTTTTTCCTGGGAAATCCCTAAAACCTAACAAAGAGACTACTCAGACATAGCCAAGCAATCAACAATCATATATAAAGACAGCATATTCAAAAAAAAAAAAAATTAAATAAAATAAGATAGTTCAGAATTCTTCTCCAAATATAGGTGTCATGATTCGTCTCTATTAGCAAAAGTAATGAATTGAACTATGTGTTCTGAATTGTGTTGTGTGTTGTTGTAAAACCCTAAGCCTCTAGCTTATATAAAGTTCAAAAAGAATAAAATGAATATAAAACCCAATAAAGAAAATCAATGATAAGTCTTGAGGACGAAAATGTATTTTTGGAAATCTTCAAGTAATCTCGAGCATATATATCGATCGATCTACTCCCTCACGTGCTGCACATGTTTCTTTTGCGAGACAGATTGACCAGTCTTCAGTAAAATCGTCATAAGTTTTGATTGCATCAATGGATTGACCTCAAATCACTTTTATTTGTAAGCTAACTCACGTGGCCAATTTGAGTTAAAATCTCAACTCATTCTAATCCTGGAAACATCTTCAAACGTCGATTAACTTTTGGCTCTTATGCTTAACTCTGCTTCTACATTTGTCAAATCGCATCCATTTTGTGCACAAATCCACCTTTTTGCTTCAGAACGTCCAAAACACATAGAAACATGAAATTATCCCAGAAACACAAGGAAAATACTCGAATGATGCTAAATAGCAAGTATAAATACCCACTAAAAAGCATCAAATTCGAGTGATATCAATTCCTCTAGACTTAGATCTTTTCTTGTCCTCAAGTGAACCAAGACCCAATCTAGAGAAAAAGTTTTGAAACCATACATGAACTCTCAGAATCTCGGTAACCTCAAGCGTAAATATCAAAAACTCAAAAGACACCGGTCCTAAACAACCATTATGAAAGAACTGTTTACCACCATATATCTAAAACCATGTTTCCAACTGTAAATCCAATATCAATAAAACCATCAAGTCATGTCAACCAGCTCATGAAGTTCAAGTTAATTAAGATAAATGAATTCTCACCTAGGGGGTATCGATTCAATGCGCACAAGAACCTCTTCTATCAAAATGCCCATACCAATAGAGCATCAATCGACTTCTGGTCCTGACTCTTTTTCCCCCTTTCCCACTTCAATTTTAAATTTTCTTTTTATTATTGGTTTTCTTTTCTTTTTACTTTACCAGCTGGCAATTCGCTAGGGTTGACTACAGACTTCTAGGTCAGGCTTTCAACCCTTTTTCTGAATCGTTTTTTTTTATTTAAATTTTCTGATGGGAGAGAGCGAAAGGATCCAAATCATATTGAAAAAATTTGTCGATTTTACAGAACACTGAAGATCAAGGCACTTAGCTTTCAAAGTATTTTACCACCACAAGCAAGAGAAATTAAGTTCAAATTAAGTCCTATCATGGTAAAGCTAGCATCAAATCATAAATAATCCAAAATACTCTGACTTTCATAAACAAAACAATAACCAATGGGTTTCCAATCCTAAACATATAAGTTAAAGCTATAGTCCCTCCCCCAGACTTACTTCACACTATCCCGGTATGAAAATAAACCCAAGAGAAGGAATAATGACCATAAAATATGAAGGATCGATCGATCCCTAGACGGATCGATCGATCTCTAACGATGTTTTACAGAGATCCATGGGCATGGATCGGTCGATCCATAGACGGATCGATCGATCCATAGACGGATCGATCGATCATTATGTCCGACCAAATTCTGAAATTTCCTGAAACATTCCTTAAACTCACAACTAAAAATTAATAGGTTAGTAAACTAAATAGGACTGACTCAAAACACAAACCAATTAAAACGAAAAATAAAATCAATAGCTAGACGAACTTACCTTCTATGTTGAATCTAATTTAACACCAACAGAGGCAATAGATCTACCATCCATCTCGGAGATCTGCAGCTTCACCACTTTATTCATCGCTGCCCTTTTGAAATCTGTTCCCTTGTCTTTAAGATCTTGAGCAAAGGGAATTCTAACTTTAGAGAAAAGTTTTGGAAAACCCTTACTCTTTACTTTATACTCGATCCATTCCTTGCTCAATTACTTAGGAATCAAAGATTGATGAGTGTTTTTGTTTACCTCTTTCAAATTCCCTTCACCTTTATTCTTGTCCTTTGAAGCTGGTCTTGGAGCACCTTTAACCTTTCCTTGGTTAGTCAAATCTAACTCGGTATTCTCATTGATCTTCTTCAAGTTTATCTTACCCCTTTTCTTGACTCTTGGGGTTGAACCCTTAATTAGAACTTGAGATTCCTTGTGCATGACTTTGACATCATAGCCTTCAGATTTGGCCTGAGAAGTCTGCGCCGCTTTTACCTCTTTGATCATGATGATCCTTGATGTAGGTATGTAAGGTACTAAGGGATAATAGTACGTTTTCTGGATGTTCGTGAGATAGATGCGCTTCTTTGGAACATGCATCACAACTCCTACTGATGCTAAGAAAGGTCTCCCCAAAACTAGTGACCCTTTTCAATTTTTATTTTTTTCAAAGACATGGAAATAAACAGGAACTATGAAATCCCCTACTTGCACCATCACATCAGCCACAAAACCACTTGAAGACACAACATAATTGTTAGCCAATGCAAAAGAGATTCCTGATGGTCTGATATCTTTAAGTTCCATCTTTTCAGCGACCATCTTTGACATGACGCTGACATTTGCACCAGTGTCACAAAGTGATTCCTTGAAGAGAAATCCTTTAACTTTAACTAGAGTTACGAATTCATCTGGATCTTCTAAATGGGATTATAGTACACATGTTCTTCATTGGGAACATGAGGTCTATTAGGGCACGAGGTCTGAACTTTTGCAAGTTGTTTTGAAGGTTGTACAGGCTGCAGAGGTGGATTGATCGATCCATGAGTGGATCGATCTCTTAAATTTTTGGAAAAACGATCTAGGATGGGTGGATCGATCAGTTTTTTCGGAAGCTTTTGGTTCGGACGGATGGATCAATCCAAATGGGATTAATCAATCTAAGCCTTCTTGCAACTTCCATATTTTTGGATCGATCGATCTGAACCTCTGAATCAGTCTTGAAATTTCGAAAAACTGCAGATTTTGCAGACTCATCTTCCTTTTTACCAGAATTTGAATTCATCGCTTTGCAATATCCCTTAGGATTGTCTTCAACCTTTCCTGGTAAAACACCAGCTTATCTTTTAACTGCTTCCAAATTTTGAGCTACTTGTACATCAATCTTCTTCACATGAGTAGATAATGATTCAAATTTATTGTTCAAGTTATTGTACATGTTACCCAACTTTACATTGAGGTTCTTCTCAGACTGTTGTTGACTGATAGTAGGATTTTAGTCCTAAAAAGGGCTATCAATCAACCCACGTTGTAGTATGGGCTTTTATGTCAATCCATAATGGGAAAGCACTAAGCAATGAGAATGTGTTGGATGCTTTAAAGTCAAGCTGGTATTAAAAAGGGTTTGGGTGCTAAGGGTCCTAGGTGCAACGAAAGTAAANAGTAACCATCTTGGGCTACCTAGGCACCTAACATACCTCAAAAAATGACCTGACCCCTAGACAATAGCTCAACTAACAATCAATTCCAATGTCTTGGCAACCAATCTCAAGCAAGATAATCATAAAATCAACTGTCGTCATAGACGATGACTACCTAGCAGGCATTAACCCCTACTACCCTTGCTAACTTGTTTCCCATGACTATTCACAGAGAAGGGGAAACGAGTCTCTGCAAACCCCTCGGTCCGGTCACCTG